>VWYI01049661.1:1618-30631 GCA_013399455.1 Anthoscopus minutus | reverse complement strand
TCAGCTTTTATTCAAAGAAACATGAGAACAAAAAAGTAATGGAATTTTTACAGGTTAGATGAGGGAAGTCCTTGTATAAATTTTTTTTATTTTTTGCTGAAGTATAAAAGAGCAGTAGCTAAGAAACCCTGATTCAACCAGCCTTTAATTCTCTATGATTTTGATTATTGTAAACAGTTTTATTTTTGTGAGAATCCATGAACCTTTAGGCATATGCATAAAACCTTTCTGTTTCATAGAAGCTGATTGTTGCAAGCAACTTTTATGAACCGAGCTTTTCCTTTTTTTTCTATGGCCTTGCGAGCCACTGAATACTTTATATTGACTCTCCATGGTGAAATTCAAGTGTTGATGGGAATGTTTATTGTAGGATTGCACTGTACATTTGAGAAAGCTAGCAGGAAAATGTCACTGAGTGCCTTTCTGAAATATCAGTTGTCCTGAAGAATTATTTTGTTTTACAGAAATGGAACATCGGTCAGTTAAAAAGGCTGGTATTGAGGTACAGGAGACAAAAGGTTAGTCTGATTCATGATAAAAATGAAGAGATCAGTATGTTCACATAGACTAGGGCTGCTTCTGCCAACCTGAAGGAAAAAATTCTGACTAGTTTGACTGTTTAATTTTTTGTGAGTTCCTGTAGGAAGCACTAGAAAGAAGCGTGTAGCACTGTTACCTGGTAGATGCTGTTTCACAGTCAACCTAAATATTTCATTTTCTGTGATGACAAGTGCTTCACTGTCACAAAATAAAAATTTAACTAATAGGTTAATTCCATTCTGCAGTCTGGTATGGTCCAGATAGGGATCTGTGGCAGCTCCCTTAGATGCAGAAATAGCTCTGAAATACAACTGGGACAGTTACTCCCCAGCATCTCCCCCACTGCACAACCCTCCGCTACCAAAATAAGGGTTATGTGAAACAGCAATTAGTTTATATTCCTGTGTAGTCTTTCAGAACACAGCCTTGACAGTCACACCATATGGCAAGAAATACCTTTTTTTTTCAATTTACATTTCTTCCCTTAGATTCACTAGATTTACTTCTTATTTAATTGATCTGCATGAAAATGAAAAAAAAGAAAAGGAAAAATAAAATGGAAGTATGTAGGAACAATATAAGGAATAGTACACACAGAGGAGATTGAGAGGGGTAAAATACCAATTAAGGTAGATGAAAAGTAATTTTAACTGTTTGTAGTCTATTATGTAGCTCATTTCCTTTTCAGAAAAACAGTACTAGATCATGCTACTATTTATAAAGGCATTTTAAAATTTCCAGATGTTCTTAACTGGTTTTCTTTGGTTAAATTCAGAGCTTATGTAGTTTCCTTCAGCCATGAAGCCAGGCATATGCAGAGAGAGAAAAATCAAGAAAATCCCAACTGCCAATTGAAAGCATACAGAATGAAGTAGAATAAGGAAGGCTAATGAAATGCTTCCTGCCATCACTGTTACCCTTTTATTTTATCTCCATTGGTACATCAGCCTGCCTGAAGCACTGAAAAGGGAAGTGTTGACATTACAGTGTGCTTTGTATCTGGGGATATATAAACACATTTTGGCTTTCTTTGGCTGACACTTCTAATGTCATAGAGAAAAAAATGCAATAGTAACACTAGGGTAAGTAAAAGGTTTTAAGTAACAATGACTAAAACTGGTTAGAGTAGGTTGGCTGAAATTAACATCTTTCAGCTCCACTGGGAGAAAAGAGCCAATTGACTTTGTGTCATCTGCTGAATGAATGGAGGGGAGTTGCCTGCACTCCCACAGCCTCCTGGTGACAGACTTATTAGTGCTTGTACTGCTGTGACATGGGAGAAACTACATGGAGAACTGTAGCTTTGCCCAGAAGTGAGGAAGATGAAGGAGGAAAGTTTTCCTTAGCAGTAACTATTTCTTGAATAGACAGCATGTTTTCATTGTGTCATTGTTATCCTTGTACTTGTGATAACAGTGATATTGTTATCATTGTCTCAGTGTTGAGTGTAAACGGAGCCATTTGCTCTTCCTTCAGAGCAGAACATCATTTTAATTTTGATACCGAATCAAAACAGAGTTGATTGAGAGTGTTTATGATACAGCTACTTGTTAAGACATGCTGTTCAGTCTGACTTCAAAACATATACCTATACATTGTTACTTACTAAAAGTTATCACAAAGCATAGGCAACATCATGATGGTTTTTCCCTGAAATAGTTTTTCTTCTGTAGGTGTAGAGTTAACAAATCAGTCAGGAATGAGTGGATGTAATTTTCAAAAGCTCTCCAGATTTGTAGAATCAAAATTCTTTCATTGAATGTAGCAGTTACGAAAATTTAACCCTTGTCACAATTTTAATAGAAAGATCTTTTTTTCCTTTTTGTTTTGGATTAAGTACTGGCTTCTGTATTCCTTGTGGAAGTTTTTTTGTCAAAAGGATATATTTAATTGACATTACAGCAAACAGTTATTTGCAAAAATGGATCATTGGGTAATTTTATTTATTTTAAATAGTAGATACTTTTTAGGACAAAACTGTTCGACACATCTCCTTTCCTCATTTGAGAAAAGGGGAGGGAATCTTTGCTAGTGAGTTGTATCATTCAGACTTTCTCATCCTTTTATTTGGGATAACATCAGCAAAAGCCAAAAATGTTTCCATAAGAGTTTGTCTTTTGTTTCCTTGTTACAAAACACTTTAGGCATCCTAGCTTGTTACTTTCTGTAACACCTTGTTCTGTGTTGCTTGATGCATATGGATTACATACGGAAATTGTTTTCTTCTTAAAGAATCAGAAACAGTTGTTGAAACCAAATTGGAAAACAAGCCAGAATCTACAGACCCTCTAAAGAATGTGGATAAACAACACTTGGTGCAACAGGCCACCAGCACTGGAGTTTCCTTTGTTCTTATTACAACTCTCCTTATTATTCCTGTTGTTGTCCTGCTGGCAATTTTAGTATTCATCCGGTGGAGGAAGACAACTGTCTATGGAGGTAACTGTAAGTAACTGTTCTAGAGAAGAGGCTTTTATTATTCCAGTTCCAGATATCACTGAACACTGTGGGGTGAGGGTATGAAGAGAGCAGCTCCCTGTGCCTTTGCCCTCCTGAACAGTTGCAGTGGTGCTACATGCCAGCTAAGGCTTGACAGGGACACAGCACCTGCAGCCCCTGAGCCTGTAGCAGTGCATCTCAAACAAGCACTTCTTCAGAACATGTGTCAAAAACTTTAATTGGTGTTACGGCAAAAACTGGTATCTCATAAATTACTAGAACAGATTAATGTTGTACTGTCTAGAATTCAGAAATTTTAATACTGCAAGAGTAGTTTGATTTTTTAGTATGGGATCTTTAAATTGCTGAGAACAAAAGACTCCATGGATTTTACAGAGATGCGTCCAAGATGAAAGCAGATGTCATTACAAGAGATTATGTATTATTGTTCTCTCCTACCTAGTTAATTTTGTAAGTCAGACATGCTTCCATAATGCACCTTAATCTATAGCTCTGACAGCTTTAATTGGTACTTAGAAGTTATGTAAATTATTCTAAATATATATTGTATAATAACATTATTTCTCCTAAGCTGGCAGACTGCGATAGGTGCTCGATCACTAGACTTGTTGTTTTGTGTCACAAAATTGGTTTATCAAGATACTTTCATCCACAGAAGAAAATGTACATGGAGTAGACAACACGTTTCTGCCACTGGTCAGGACCTGCTGTGTCAGAGTAGGCCATACAGCAATCTTAACGTGGCTGTAAAACTGAATTGGATGTATATTATGTATGTATGAAGATTTCAGCATACAGCTTCCTGACTCTTTGTATTCAAGTGTTAGCATACCAAATGTGCTAGATAGCATATCAAATATGCTAACACTCTAGTCTCTTGCAGTACTGCCGTAAATGGCTTCTTAGAACTGCTGATGGGTTTGTTGAATGTCTGTGATTTTCATCTGAAAATACAGGTACATATTTAATCACAGAACATTGGGGGCTTAGCTTATTTTTGAAATTTACTTTACTTTTCAGCTGATGGAGAACACAAATTGGATCCTAGTTCAGGCAGAATTTTAGGCAGACTTAGAGGTAAGTAGTCACTGAAAATGTTTTTAAATGCAGTAACTGGAGGGGTTTTTTCTGTATTCATGTTGAATAACAGATTTGATGGAACTTTCTCAGAGGAAGGACTGGGGGCAAAGTTCAGGGATTTTTGAAAATGTCTTTTACAACCACTTTCATCTGTCATTATCTGCCCACTAAAAAGGATGAGTCACTACCAGTGGGAGAGAAGCAGCTATAATGAGTTATTGTGAATCTGGTGTATGAAATGAAGCACTTGAAACTAAAAGGGCAAATGGGTAGGAACACCAATAACCTGTGTAGAGTTAATGAAATAATGGGTAGTCCGAAACTTCTACTTCAAAGATGAATTTCCTTATTCTTTCCTAATATATGCACCTAGTTTTTGTGGCTCATGTGCTGAATCTTTAAAAACAGTTTCTGGAAGGACACTGAAAATAGTTACCACTATACTGTTTAATTAGTAGATAGATTTTTATTCCTCCCTTACAGTTAAAGCAAACCTTATGAAAATCTTTTCCTTTCCATAGGGAAGGGCGGTGGTGGAATTAACCTTGGGAACTTCTTTGCAAGTCACAAAGGCTACAGCCGAAAAGGCTTTGACCGGCTGAGCACTGAAGGAAGTGATCAAGAAAAAGATGAAGATGATGGTACCGATTCAGAGGAAGAGTGTTCAGCATCTCCACTGCCATCGGCACCTTCGTCATCCTAAACCAACCTTGGAGTTCTTCATTAAACAGTTCAACCCAGAATGTCAGATTCCTTTTCCCTTAAGCACGTTTAAGATCTTGTGTATTTAATTGTAAACTGTTCTAGTCTGTGTGGAGCTGTACACTGGTTCCTTTAATTTTTGTTTGGTTTTAGTTATGTTTTTTAAGTGGAGTGTATGGAAATTCCATATCAGTGCCATTGGTTTTTATGTGAACATCTTAATAAAGCAAAGTCTTCTAATTGCAGGACTTATTTAAAGCAGTAGTATTTTATCATCAAATATGGGGATCTTGTAAATAAGTCTTACTATCTGCTTCATCAAAATATTTTTTCTGTAATTGTTCAGTTGCTAATTTCTGTTTTGTGCCTTTCCTCTTTAATATCCTTAACCTGTTGCAGTACAGAGAATATACAGTGCCACAAGAAAATGAAGCTGCTAAGTCTTCTTCTATTTTTTTAAATCACTAACATGATATTGCATTGAAGGAAAGAAAAAAGTCTCTAATTTTTTTCTTGTTCCTAACTTGATGTGTTTCTGGAATGTCTTATTTTTAGATGGTATCACTGTTAGAACACTATTTTCAGAAGCTGAATGTAATTTGTGTAATAAAGTATTCGCAGAGCATTGGCTGTTGGAGTGTACTTTTGAATATTTGCTTGCAATTTTGTATACAACTTTTGTAAAAGTTACAGGGGGCACTTAATACCGTAAAAATGTTCATGTGTTCTACTAGCAGAGAAAAAAAAATGCTATTTTGTATGGAAGCTGGAAAAATATTTTGCTATATCACAGGGTTGTTTGGTTTGGGGTTTTTTTAAGACTAATAATATGCCTACATGTAGAAAGACAACCTTAAACATCTAAAGAGGGATTTTAATTGTATTATAAAACTGCGAGGTATTTCCTTAATAAAACACATGGTCACAGCTAAGAGGAAACCTGTGTCTCAAATTAAATATGCAGATAAGTCAGGGTAGGCATCTAATACTAGCTGATTGGAAGTACTGATTATCTTTTTTTTCCACACTTCCTTTTTCATTCATTCAGCAGGAACCCTCAGTCCTGTAATGAGCTGTCATTTAACAGCAGGCTTGCGGAAGTCCTGCTGGATAATTACCCTCTCTGTATGAGTCATCTCAAGTGTGAATCATTGTGTAACATCATTATGACTAATCAGTCCAGTTTGAGGATCAGAGCATAATTAATGTCCTTTTAAAACTGCTATTATGAGCAGAGTGTACACAGCTGTAATTGCCACAGGGCTTTATGAAACAGTTTTCATTATAATCATTGCAGGTGTTATATGTAATAGGCTGCTGCTAGCATCGAGGTTGGAAAATAGGCTTTAAGGTCCTTGTGGTTCTGCAAGGTTTATGGGGGAATAAGAGTAATGACAGTGGAGAAAAAGGTAAGGTTTCTTCTCCCAGCAAGATGTTATAAATCCCCTTTTTCTGGAAAAAAAACCAAAATAAACAAAACACCAAAACCCCAAACTTCAAATGCATTAAAGCTGGTTTCTTTTCCCACATACAGCAAAATCTCTAGGATAGCCATCTGAAATGCTATATTTACTGCATAATTTTGTTCCTCTCCTGCAAATTTTTGTTTTCCTAATGTTCCAAGGAAAACTGTTTATTTCTCACTTTTGAAGGAAAGGCAGTATTCTTTTTGGCTATGGCCTTGATCCTCATATATATGAATAAAAAGAAATCAGTTAGTTGGGAAGAATCCTCTGAAGCTGTCTGCAAAAATGCTAAGTCACTAGTTTACAGGAAGTTTCCAGTGACAGCAATTAAGAAAGCTGTGGTGACATTGCTTTCATGGGTTGTGTATATGCCATTAGTTCTAAAAGATCACAGGGTTTTCTCAAAAGCAGTCAATAAGAATATATTTTTCTAACATTTGGTTAGCTCAAATTATGTTCAAGTGATGTTGCGTGTTCTCTGCTTCCATTAGCAGAGCTTAGTGGAAGTACTATGCAGCTTCCCTCTTTGTACTTTCCTTTATTTGAGCTGTATCTCCAATGCTAGATAATGCTTCGTTGAGAGAAAATCTGCCAAACACTTTACTTGCAAGTACAGGCTAAAATAGATTAATTGAGCTTCAAACATAGTCTCAGCTCTTTGGAATCCAGACATTGGTCTCTGCAATAATCCTTGGCTGCCTAAAGAGAAGCAGGTTGTGGCAGCAGATTCCACTCTGCTCTGGTGAGACCCCACCTGCAGTGCTGCATCCAGCCCTGGGCTCCCCAAATTAAGAAGGATGTGGACTTGTTAGAGTGGGTCCAGAGGAGACCACAAGGATGATTAGACGGCTGAAGTACCTCTCTTAAGTTGTAAGTTTTTCGGTCTGGACAAGAGAGAGTTTCCAAAGATCTCAAGTTGGCCTTTAAGTACTTAAAGTGGGTTTATAAGACAAACTTTTTACAAAGGATTGTAGTGATAGAACAAGGGGGAAATGGTTTTAAACTGAAAGAGGCAGTTTTAGGTTGGATAGTAGAAAGAAATTCTTTTTTCTGAGCATGGTGAGGCACTGGCACAAGTTGCCCAGAGAAGCTGTAGATGCCCCATCCCTGGAAGTGTTCAAGGCCAGGTTGGATGGGGCTCAGCAGCCTGGTCTAGTGGAAAGTGTCCATGCCTATGGCAGAGGGGTTGGATTAGATGATCTTTACGGTCACTTTCAACCCAAGCCATTCTGTCATTTTTAACTGCATGGACAGGCACCCAACTACTTTCCAGCAGCAATCAAATGTCAGGACCTCAGGTTTCATGCTTTAATTTTGTACAGGTGCAATGGCAAAATTGGAACATCTGAACCTGCTTGAAGGCACTGAGTGTTCTTTATCTCTTATTAAAGCTGCATTTTATGAAAACAATGTACTAGAGACTTCATAATGCAATAGAAAAAGTAAAGTAAAAAGGAAGATACAAGCTTTCTGAATCACAGTTCTCGTTTTAATAAGCCAGCAAACCATCCTCCATCCTAACAGGTTCTATGTGCTAATACTATTGTATTTAATGTTGTATGCTGGTCATTCAGTCTAAACTTTAGAGAGCATGTTTAAAATAGGGTTCAGCAGTTGTTCGAGGTAAGACTGTGTTGGTAATGAACAACATGTAATTGCACATTTTAAGACTTAAATGTTGTTGTACTACCTTCCATGTGTTGTTGATTAATCTTTTCTGAAGCCTTTTTAAGAAGAAAGAATATTGGCTAATGTAGAAGCTGAATATTTTCTTTAAAATTAGGCTGACCAAGTAGCTAAGCACCTTTCTGTACTGAATTAAGGATTTCCCTGTTTTAGATTGTCTGATCCATGGGAAGTTTTAGAGTTACGGGAAGGTGGCTGTGATCCACTGGCAAGTGCCATTGGGTAATTTTGGCACCTTTTTGTGAATCTGCAATAAGTGAGAGTAGACTGGGGCAGCAGCAAGGTGCCATGAGGAGGATGCACTGATGTGTAACACACAGGTTGCCACCCACATCACCTGAAGGTGTCCCCATTAACTGAAATTACAATCCCAATTAAGCAGCTGTCCTTGCCACCAAGTATCATTAGGTGTAAATTGATTCCTTGGGAAGCATCTTGATTAAGTAGTTTTCTAATCAAGCAGTGCACTGTAGAGTTAATGAGGATTTATACATCACTGTGGTAAATTGCAAAAGCTTCTTCCTTGCCAAAACTAGATTTATTTAAATTTTTTCCGTCTTTAGGTCAGTAGTGGCCGTCACACTACAATGGATTAGGATTAAGCATGCTACAGAGAAGGGGCTTGGTGATTTTTAGCTTGGCATTCAAATACCCATGTGGAAACTTGTTTGAAAGACTTTGTATGTATCAGCAGTAAAAGTTGTGGGGAACATCACTTCTGAGAAATTTAAAAATAACTTTATTATTTATAATTACTTAATTGCACATTAGGGCATACTTTAATATTTTAAAGACTATGTCATTATATAGTTCACAGTTTGTGTGGATTCATGTACTTGTACCAGTAAAATAAAACCCCAAAAAGAACCAAATATTCGAGTCAGTTAAAATTTAGAGCTGAAATTAAGCCACTGTGTTTTCTATATAAAACAGATGCTAGTGAACCCTACAGTTTTAGCACCCTGATTTGCCTCTACCTGTTGGGGGTTTTTTAATTCTTAAATGTAAAAATATTTTTATTCTTTATATGAATTATCAAAATTTGTTAGTAAAATTTATACTATAACTGCTCTACAGCCTCTTCTCCAGTGATGGAGAAAAAATTAGATTTGTCTGTATAGCTAAGCATTATTGGCAGAAGAAAAGAGGGGAGCTGACAATGTAGAGGAGGATTTAAAATCAACAGTGATAGCTACTTATCCAAGCAAGACCTGAAAACTTCTTGCTATTTCTGGATATGGTGGTTAAAAAACCTAAAAGAACATTCAACTGGCTTTGTTATCTGCATATGTTGAAGAGATACTGCATGGTAGTCAATCTGGAAGCTGCATTAGATTTTTTTTTCTAAATACTACAGGTCATGAAGGCACTTTATTATACTCTTTCTTTATCTCTATTCCACTCATGTTTCTTATTAATGAGTTGCACGTGAAGCATGACAACCTGTGAGTGAAGCTCTGTCTGATTTCACTATACAGCTTTTAGAAATATGCAGATGATGGATAGGCAGTATTCTTCTAGGGCACTGTGCCAAAGTACTGGTTTAAATTTACAGTGAAGTAATTTTTTTGTCCTAGAAAATAGTCAGTGGTACAGTTCAGCAAACTACAGAAATTATTAATTACAGACTAAATTTATTCTTCTGAGACATAAGAGAAACCTAACCTTCTAATCTTTTTAATTAGGATTGAAGAATTTTTTCAGAATGGAGATCAGGCAACTGCTGTAAGAGGCTGAAGTTAATTTATTATTTAGGGTTTCAGGGCAGAATCCTGCTCTGGCCACTGCAGTTGTCAGTGCTCTGAATACCCTGTGCCCTCTATTTGTTACTCATTCCTTCAGCCATGACACATCCTGAAACGGCTGCTCAAGAGAAAATTCCTTGAAGAAAAAAAGGACCGAATCCCACGATTCTATCATGTTTCCTCAGGTTGGCTCTCAGGTCCCACACACTGTGCCACACATGAGGAAGTGGGGGCATGGCTTTATTTCAGGCACTTGCCTGAGAGATCCTGCTCACAGCAACCAAGGTGTAACGAGTACTTAAAGGCGCCCAGTTCTTTGGAAGGTGAAAAGCTGTACTGAAAGCTTACCATAGCTGCCAGCTGTGATATAAAACCACGTAATGCACGAGTATTTTTGTACTCTGCCTCACATGACAGGTCACGTAGCCTTCACAAAATGCGGGTCATGTTGCTCTCGGAAATGTATTTATGCTCCTGTAATTATGGACAATTCGATGTGAAAAATACCGAAAATTCTGCTGCGAAGGTAGTTCCGAAAGAAATCCTCGGAAGGGCGGGTGGGCAGCAGCTCTTGCAAGCCTGGCGCTCCCGCGGGTCCAGGCTGCCCCCGTGTGACCGCCGCTCCAGCACAAACCCTGAAAGTCTTCCCTCTGGAGACGAACGCACGAAAGCTAAGACTCAAAAAAAAAATGTTTTCTGGTGTGGCACCGTAACTACGCGCTCTGCCTTCCGTCTTCTTGGTCTTTAATCTATGGGGGTGATGGATGATGTTGCTGACTAGGTAAAGACTCAGAATCAATCTGGTGGGGAAGCACAGGTATTATTTACTGCGTAGAAATGCTGCACAGAACAGAACTCATTTTCTTAAGGGCTTTTCTACAGGGGCTTTTATCACTATGTCTGCCAGCTTTGTGAAAAGTAATGAGTATTTTTTGCGGTTCGTCTGGAATCTGATATGGTGTTAGTCTGTACAGAAGGGGAAGCGAGGCATAAGGAAATTAAAGGCATCAATTGCCAAAAATAATCAACTAATTTTAGGTGCTGAACTTGTGAAATCTGATTTATTCCCTTTTAACCTACTTACTCAGATAGCACTTTACATATTCAAGGCACCAATTCTTGCCACCAGCTGCAGCTCTGAATGCTCCAGCTCTGCTGATGAGTTTTGAGATGCTTCTCAAGCACTAAAAAAAGAGCTCACCCATGTGAGCAATGAGTTGTACAAGGAAATACAGAATTATAGAAAGTTGTATCCAAGTGATCTGCTCATCACTGCTCTAGCAATCTGTACCAGGGCAGCACTGCCTGGTAGAGGGGACATGCTGTATTTCCTGCAATAGTTATTGTTTACTGGCACACCTGCTTCTGCTACCAGTGCAGCAAGGTTGCCGCAGGATCCCTTCCTCTGCACACAAGTTAAAAGAACTGACCAGGGAATGTATCCCTCAGGATTAACGGCACCAGAATCAAATATTTTAAAATTCTGTTTACTGTCTGGTTACTTCTATCTGGAAAAGCCTTTCTCTTCAAATTAAATATTTTTTAATGTTTTTCATTAAAAATTTTTACATAAATTATATCAAGATACAAATAGCAGGCCAGCAAATCTTCTAATAGATGCAGAAGGGTATAGTACCCTTCTTTCTTGAAGACAGTACTAAATCTTGCTTCCTTGTGTCAGTTTTGGCCAAACAGTGGGGTTTTTCCACTTCTTGTCATGTTCTTCATGTCAATAGTTTGAAAATCCTGTATTTTATTTCAATGGACCTCCCCCATGCAGAGAAGGCCACATTTCAGTGCACTGGCAAGTCACTACTCCCTGTTTGTTAATACAGTAGATCCAAATTACCAGGAAGCCTGAACAATCAGCAGTATGTTAAATGTACACAGTATGTTAAATGTTTCTGTTTTCCCCATTCTTTTCTCACTACAGCATCTTCTTTCTCTTCAGTGTAGCTCTAACAACTCCACAGCACTTGTTTCCCCAGAAAATAAATATGCTGTACTGTGTACAATACAGGAACTGATCTTGAAGTAAGAAAAAAATCAGAGAGGCTGGTTCTCTTTTGCAGCTACCAAAGCAGAAATTAGTCTTACAAACAATGCCTTACACTCCATTTTTATCCCTGACACTAATATTTTCTTGATGAAAAGCATTATACATAAAAATAATTACTTATTCCATGTGTGCACACACACAATGTATTGAGAAAGACTCTTTCTGAAGTCTTAGTGGAGAAAAACTGTATCTGTAGGACTGCATTTTCAGAAGACACAAAACAGTTTGAGTGTTAATTGTTTTTCATTTGAAGTTCAAGATAGGATTCTGTCATAGTGCTAAGCTCAGTTCTCACACAGATGCACGCCAGGATATCACAGACATACTGCACTGTGCATATGAATTTCTGTAGGAGGTAGGTACCTAATCTAGCCTTGATGACCAGATCTAATTGCCTAAAATTAATTGAAAACCCCAAATAAACACTACTTTCCTCAACCTGTGTTATAAGTCACATGACATCCAGGAGCAGACATGAGAGGAAACACACGAATTCAGAAAGCAAGACAAGCAAATCTTCCATAGCATCATCCAGAAGTTGCTGAATTGCTCAATGCAGTTCTCTGCCAGTTTTCTTCATCTTCATGTCAATCCCCTACAAAGAAAACCCAAACCAACCAACCAANACAACCAAAAAAAAAACCCCCCCCCCCCCCCCCCAAAACAACAAAAAAAACCCCAACCAAACCTGACTTGCATGCATCAGTTTTCCACATTAAAAAATTCCTGTGCTGCTGACTTTGAGGAACAGTCTTCTCATCAGGAAGTCCAGACCAGTAACAACTTATTCAAGGAAATCAGAGTTAATACCAGTGCTTCACCTTTCATAGCCCACTGTCCATGGAAAAATCTCCCCACATGCACTGGCTCAGTGAAGAGGTAACTGAAATGGAGAACCACATATTCGTGGAAAAAGCACAAATGAATATTAAATGCTCTTAAGATTTTTTTTCACGTGCCTGAAATATTAACACTGCCTACACTAGCAGACTTTTGATGAGCAGGGAACAGCTGCAGCCCTCATTGTTTCATGCATAGAACAGTACATGTATTTAGTTTTGGCAGTTTTATTGTTTTGTGAGATCTTAAATGGAACAGACTAGAAATTAAAAGTTGTAAAAGTCAGAGGCTGCAGCTTCCCAGAAAAAACAGAAAACTGTTATATAACAGGAAAGGAAGACATGAGCTTCTCTGTAGTGGAGGGAAAAATTTACACCAACTTGCTTAGGTTTAATTCACCTCATAGTGCACATTAGGAATGAGTCATCCAAGGGGATGGTTATCCAAGGTTAAAGGAAAAGGTCATTATAGTAAAATGATGCATTGTCCTGAGAGGGTAACAGTAAGGCATGGCCACATTGCCATTTGACCAACAAAATCTGAAATCTAACTGCGTGATCAGAGTATGTGCTTTTACTGGTGCTTTTTCTTAACACCCACACAAATTAGATTCCTGAAGCACTTTTAGATTCAGAAAGGAGTAAAGTGTATTGGGCTAAGGAAGCTGGAGCTATTACTTTTTTTTTTTTCAGTTTGTCACAGTAGTTCCAAACTGCTTGGCAATGAAATGTGATAGAAGACTATACTTAAGTATCCTGTGTCTTTGTCTGAAGGGCCCAACAAGGTGCATGCCATTGCTGTGGCTCTGCAGTGTTTGGTTCGACGCAATGATCTTCTCTTAGCTCAGACTCAGGTTTGTCATCTGCTGACTCTTGGTCTTTGCTGGCTGCAGGTGGAATCTGTATAGCAGACATGACATCTCTTTTGCAGATATTTATTTCCTCTTCAGCAACAGAGTATGGTTGGCTTGAATT
Organism: Anthoscopus minutus; assembly: GCA_013399455.1. NCBI lineage: Eukaryota > Metazoa > Chordata > Aves > Passeriformes > Paridae > Anthoscopus > Anthoscopus minutus. The sequence goes on along the minus strand of VWYI01049661.1, from coordinate 17,079 downwards.
ACTAGATCTTTCAGATAAGCCAATATAGTCATGGTCAAAAACTACTGCACCTTGTAGAATGTAATGGTTGTCTGTAAAAGCAAAGTAGTCATTAGTTCAGATCCCTGTAGCCATAATTAAAATATTAGGTGGTAACTTACTTTTCAAAACAATTTCTAAAAGAGGACAAGAATGTTTGAGTGACAGCAGACTGATAATGTAAATTGCCAATTTCACTGAGCATCAAATGTTTGGCACCTCCTTACAACCACAAAATAATCCTTGTGATGAGACACACTCTTCTTAGCTAAGTCAATGACTAGCTTGACGTCTGTCATAGTCACCTATTGAACTAATAGCTTGAATAAAGGACATGTAGATTCTTTCCTTTTGTACATGCACACAGATAAATGTGGTTTCTTCTCGCTCTTACTGGGAAATCTTAGTTCAACACAAGAGACTTTCTTAAACAGTAAAAAGTTTTAAAAGTATGTCAAGTAGGAAAGTTAAAAAAAACAAACAAACAAAATCTATCCCAGCCAAGACCTAGACAGTCACTTCCTGAAAAAGGGAATTCTGTGTTTATGCCACTGACACAATTTACCAAAAGTTATTGTAATAGCTGTTCCTTATTTACATGTTTGATATGTGTATGCCTTCCTCCTCATGCATCAGCAAGTTAATGAGAAACCAGAAGGCACACTGATCAGCCAAAAAAGAGCAGCAGCCCTGTGACATGACATGAAATCAGTATCTCAGTTACAAAATCCATACCTGATGACTGACAAATATTTCAGCTTGTTACATGAAATTCCAGAATTAGTTTCAGCTTTGCAAATCTCTCAGCTTAAAGAGGTGATGGAAGAAATTATGTAGAATAATGTAGTTCAAGAACCAAAGTTTGACTACATGTGCCAATAGTGTGGGAATTGTTCTGCTCTTCAGGAAAAAGCAGCTTGTTCTGTGACAGAAGTTTTCTGTACACCAAGTATTTAATTTTTTAAATGCCTCTGGTGACTCAAAGACAGCATAAGCAGAAAACTAAGAGCCGTCACTGTTTGATTTGTGAAATGCATGCTGAATATGTAAGCAGAAGTTGGTTATCCAAATCTTTGGAAATTTCTAGGCATCCTACCACAGAGCACAATTTTATTTGCTCTGGTGAGAGAAACACTTGACTTCTTTAATAGTACAATTTAAAATAAACAATTCCAAAATCGTTTCTCTGATGTAGTCTTCCTATTTTAAGGCTTTAGAAAACACTCCAATTTTGTAAAAAAGAAAAAGTTTCCATTGCACAAGCAAAATGAATGTGAATCCTGCCTACAACAGAACAGAAACACAGTCAGAAAATGCTCCTTGAACACAGTTCAGCCTGCTGATACTTCTAGCACGTTCTTACACTTCTATCAGCCAGCATGAATAGAGCCAAGCCAGTGATTAGAAGCAACTCTGATAGAGGCTATTTTTAAAAAAACTTTGAACAATATTCATGAGCTCTGTTCCATGCTCTGCATAGTTTGATGTCACTCACACTCACTCTTCTCCTTACTGAAAAGTACAGCTATTACATTACTGTGTGTGCTAATAAAACTCCCACTGGTGAGTAAATTGTACCTTTTCATTCTATATAACCTTACAACACAACAGAGAAATTAGAAAAACAAAACAAAAAACCCAACTTTTTTTTTACCTATATAAAAATACAAACTTAAAAAATAAAATTATATACACCTTTTTCACTGGACCCTCTTATATAAGGCTTGAGGTGATTCATCTTGATGGGTCTTTTCAGCCTGGATCCTGTGGAATCTCTTAATATTGCACAGCCATTTTCTGTGATGTAATCTATGATACAAGGACCAATCCATTCCGACTGGAAACGACCGTCTTTCCACCAGTTTTTTCTTTGCCTGAGGACTTCATGACCAACTTTAAGTTGAAGGGTATTTAATTGTTTTGGCTTCCTTTTGACTGTGATTTTAGTTCTGTTTTTTTGTTCATCTGAAGTTTTTCTATCTGCCTACAGAAAGATACATGTCAATTTTTTTTTCCAAAAGTAATAATGCAATTTTGTAGCATTGGTTAACAGTGCTTAAGTATGTCAGTGAGAGGTTAAGGATGTGTGTAGTTCATAATTATGTGGGACTGATAAGTGATGAAGAAATTTCTTTTATCTTCATAAATCACCAGCCCACAGGCAACAGTTTTCAACTTCTCTATTCTGCCCTCTAAGTCAGACATGGTAAACTTCCGACAACAGGTCTTTTTTAAGGTTACTCCCTCCAAATACATATGAGATGTGTTACACCGAAATTAAGAGGTCACAGGGGAAGCAAAACACTCAAACCCCAATGATCTTTTAAAAGGCTTTTTATACTTATTGCCCCAGATCTTTCATCTTTATCTTCAGTCTACTTACTAGTAAAATTCAAGTACACAACATTTACCTGGCAATCTGAGGTCTTCTCTTCTCCCAGTGCTTGACTGAGTTTTTTAGTTGCTTCAAATATTTTGGCAAAACTACTATATTCTCCTTCCACAAATATATTCATGGGCTCGACAACACGTGGGTTACGGTTGAACATTTGGAAATATGGGGTGTTTTGATCTGGCTCCTATTTATATGGGGACCAAAAGCAAGCAAATTTAGCATACAGCTTTGCAGACATTTTGGAGGACTTCAGTCAAAAGAAGAAGAACCTTCACATACCAAATTTGTCAGATTGAAAGCATAGGCTATAGCAGACAAATGTTCATCCCAATCATTTGGATGGTCTATGCAATACTTGTTAAGGAAAGTTTTGATTGTCTTGGACATTCTTTCATTTACATCATCTGTCTGAGGATAAGACAATACAATTTGTTTCACTCCAAACAGTGCAAACAGTTCTTCATTTATCTTCAAAAGAAGAAGAATACAATTAGTGAACATGTCCCTTGCTCTGTATCCCATTTCAAGTAAAAAACCTCAGTTTTCCACCTCTTTTGCTGATACAATGGTGACTGGGAAAAATCTTGCATACATATTGGCACAAAACACACCAGGACTGTGAATGAGAGCCAAAGCAGTAAGTAGGGCTTAGAAGCCAATGATTGATGGTTCCTAACCACATTTTTGCCACTCAACTTGACCTGTCATTACCTCCATATCACAGTCTGATGACTTCATCATCTGTGAAAGGCACGAAGTGTGACAAGTCCTTCATAATCACAACAAGCCAATGTCAAAAATACTCTTAGCTATTGCTATACTGGGCAATATGGATGATATAGAGCAGACTGCAGTGTGCAAATTTGTGCCAGTTCAAGTAAATGACAAAACCTGCACTATGACTGGCAGGAAATAATTTTACTTTGTTCTTTTTATAAAGAATAAAGCTCTGGGAAGCACTGCATAGCATTACAATTGCAAATAATTGGTTTGACTTTTTTTGTATGTGCAAACTTCTCTGCTTTTTTGAATTACAGAGAAAAAATACTAAAGTCTTTCTCAAAAGCAATCTAAAATTCAAATCTAATATGAGGGAAAATGTATGTTTTCTTGAGGGGAAACACAAAAAAAAAGATTTAACTAGCCATGTAAATAATTACCTGATAAACAAGTTCCTTCCCTTGATCAATAGGCATCTTTTGAGGTGGCCCATATAAGAAAAACACATTTATGATTGCCTTAGCAATTTCAGCTGCTGAAATGTCATGCAGTGGTAAGATAACAGTCCATCTTGTAAACAAATCTGTCATAATGATGATGTATTTATGACTTCTGTTGGTAACATTGAAAGGTCCCATTAGCTCTATAGTGACTGCAGCCCATGGGTCCTCTGCTTTGATGGGGTGCATTTTGGGCACTCTGGTGCCTGGGTTCTTTGCTGCCTGGCAGTGCTGGCAAGCATACACCTAGAGAAGACATCAGGGCAGATGTTATCAAATGAAAAATGACAGTGAGATGATGACAACTGTCAGAATCATAGATCTCCACTATTTCTCTGTAGATCAGGTCAGACCAGGCAGTAACAAACAAATCTATCACCTTTCTTACAATTTTTTAGCCTTAGATTTTTCAGAAACAGCATAAAAACAAAATAAAACCCAACAATACTGAAGGCCAGGAGAGGGACATGTAAAAGAACTCATAGCTGAATTCTCTCCATTCTGAAAGCACTGTGCTCTTTGAAGTCCACAGTACAAATTTTAAAATCCATTACTATCTGTAAAGGAAGTAGGAAGCAACTGGGAATGAAAGGAAGTCCTAATCATTTCCCTTTGTATGCTGAAAAACACTGTGAGTATACATAATCTTCCATGCATAATCATTTAATCTACGGGACAGAGCACCTTTGTCCATCTAAATTGAAAGGAAAGACTCAATTTCAGTTTATATAACAGTTACACATGAACTCAAAGTGCTCAAGTGATGCAGCAAGCCGATAGGAACAGTAATTTTGCCTTAAAGGACATTTACATACAGTTTCCTGAAGGATCAAATCCTGCTAGCAGTTCCTGCCCCTTTGGGTGGAGAAGGAACTTTCCCAGGCTTCAATGCATTTAACTATTTCCTGAACACACCTAATTGTAAAGCAGAGATATCATTTTCATATTCTTATCTGCTGGCAGCTACTCTGGTCACACATCCTTGTGATGGCACATTGCCTTCTAAAATCCTTGCACAAGAAATCTCTCTCGGGGACCAGATATGCCCTGCCTACCAAAAGAGATTCTGGCTCCCCACCACACCATAGTGGTGTGCAAGCCAGCAGAAGAAGAGTAAAAAGTAGTAAAATAGTAAAAAGAAACGCCATGCATTGTTTGACTAGCTGCAGGGTGATTGCAAGCTCACATTTCCTCCTCATGAAACAGTTCAGGTACTTTGCTGTACCAAAGCGTTAGGATTACCAAACGTTTGTAACAGACTACATAAAGTATCCTGGAGCTATGAGGCCATACCCACTGCTTGACATCATTTGTTACAGAGGTCCAGTAGTAATTAGACTCCACTAAAGTCAGTGTCCTTGATATACCATGATGACTGCCAGCAGCATTTTTGTGGCATTTCTCGAGGACCTTTTTCTTCTCTTCATCTGAAACAATTACCAGGCGCATTTGTTTTCTGTCTTTTCCAACATAGAACAACTTGTTTTCTGAAAGAAGTACCAGCAAATTATAAGCAAATGCTTTGTCTTCTGTTTAGTTTACTAAACTACTGAGCATGCCTCAGAATAGAATTTATTACAATAAGTTCACTTTGGTGTAAACATAGCTTTTTGTTTATAAACATTTCAGTTATGTCCTCCGGAGAGCCATTAGTTCAACCATGTTTATCATGTGGGCACAAGGAGCTACAAGAGCAAGTTAGAATGCAAACAGCATTCCCACAGGAAGTCTGACTGAAACACAAACTAACACTGAGGTTGGAAAGAGGAGGAGGTAGGAGTGTTGAAACTGTTGTTTGTGAAGCTATTGGGCGCTTGCCAGCAACCTGACACTGATAGTCATAGATTTAACTCCTCCCTGCCTTCCCTCTACACAACACTGGCAGTTTCGATGGGATTGAGACAGCACAGCAGACTACAAAGGCTAATGAAGGCTTATATATTTCCCAGGGCTGCAATAAAGTTGGGAAGGGCCTGGAGGCTCTTAGGTGGCTGATGGGCAAAGTTGTCCTTGCACTTCTACCCCCAAACTGGATGGAGCATTCCTTGTCTCTATCTGCAGATCTATTTCCCTTTCTGTAATCCTTTCAACTATGTATTGCAGTGGCTACACATTTCTACAGTATATAAAACATGGTTTGGCTTTTATGTCGATAAATAAACCTCTCCTGGAATGGACTAAAGCAGATTCCATTTCTACAAACATCCTATTATACATTAACCAAGAATTTGCAGAGCATTTGTCTCATACTGAATGTTTATTAAAATCACAGTACACTGCAGAGGAAGATCTCAGGTTATTATTTTTATATTAGCAAATCTTCACCTCAATATCTATTTTTAGCATAATTTGAGAGAAAAGTTTTACCCTTGAAAACAAATTTTTTGGCAGCTCTCCTGATTCCACTTCTTTCACTTGATAATGTTGTGGGATGATATTCCCCTGTTCTCTTGTAGTATGCAATCTGTTTCAGGTGGAGCCCACCACTTTTTCCACTACGAACCATTGCCAATCTGAACAAAATGCACAGAGTTTATTAGATAAATTGTCAGAGAAGCACATCTTAATGTTTTTGCTGACTTCAGTAAATGCTCAGATGCATCCTGGTTATATAGCCTCTAAGAAGAGGTTATACCATCCACTATACATATCCACAATCAATCTTAGCAACAAGGAACACTGCTTGAAATATTAGTTTTGTTCTAAGCAGAGTTGGTTTTGTCAAACTATATATTAAAATTCCCACACAATGGAGACTTCTACTGCACTCATTGGACAGGGAAAGCAAATGGAATCATAGAGAAAGAAATTCTCATTTTTGGATACCTCTCAAATTCAGTTGTGCTGGAGATTGTCCAAAGATCCACCTCAGCTAAGAAAAATCTACATAGGCAAATAGGAAAAAACCAGATTCCCACAGAGAAACCAACAGAAATTTATTTTTTTCACTAATTTATCAGACAATTAGATTTATAAAATTCCAAACCAGGCTCCGCATGTGAGGTAACAATTCCTTCCCTGACACAGGCTGACTTCCCTGAGAACATCAACAAGCAATAATGCCATTAGTAAAATGGGCCACTGATACAGAATATGTTTGGGTTTAGCAAGAATAGCACCAAAATGATTATGTACTAATGAAAATAAAAATATTCACAGGCAGGATTATTGATGCAGCCTCCACATGATTTGAATGGAGGATTTGAGACTGGTTTTCCTCCAAATCTGTTCCAGCAGCATAGACAACGCAGCAGTTAAATCCTACTCTCATCGATGTCTACAGGAGCAGGATCAAGCCTGGGGTCTGCCATCTTATAATTTCACAGTGAATACAGTTATCCAGAGCATTAAGTAAATTTCTTCCTTATCCTGCCACTGTTCCAGTGCCAGACTGTGACAATACGTAGCTGCTAAAAAGAGTAATTAGCTTGTCTGCCATATGTGCTAAGTGGCTTATAATTATGGGGAAGTGACAGCACCCAGTCACTCTGGAACAAATATAATCTCATTATGTGGTGATGCTATTAGGAAACAAAACTTATAAGACAAGATGTCTACTTTTCAATGACAGATTTCACTATTTTTCAATTTATAGATTCTCACCTACCTTTACTATGCTGGTTGGGGGAAGGAGATAAAGATCTCTTAGAAGTGGTTATGCCTGCTTTCATTTCATCCTTTCCTCCCAGAAAATAAAATGCTGTATGTTATTTTTGGAACCTGCACCCTGAGCTAAGCACTGCTGTTAGCAATGGCAGATGCATGCCAGGAACTTCCCATTCAAAATGTGAGAAGACTTTTGCCTCACTGAATACTTCATTTTATACAACCTGGAGCTGGTTTTCAAAACAAGCCAAGTTCCTGTCATACAGCAGTAGTGTTTTAAAGCAAAATTTTCATACCTGAGAGAACACAGGTGTACTTTCCAACGCCACAATCTCACCTGTGAAGAAAGAAGGTGTTTCAGAACAGGGAAGGAGAGAAGCCAGAACACAGGACTGTTCTGACACAGCAGTTTCCTATAAATTTATAACTGACAGCACACGGTAAACCAACCTACCAACAGTGAACTGGACAGCTAACAGCAGAAAAGGAGGTGATGCTACCATGAAGTAAATTTGTGTTTCTTTTGTTTAAAAAAAGTAAATTAACTAGTATTTCTGACAGTGAAAGAGCACTGGTGAGGAGCAGTTAAAATATCCCATCTGCCAGGGGCACACAATCAAGTTTTACTCAGGGGTTTCCTCAAGGCTAGTCCTGCACTTAAGTTACCTGAAGTTGAAACTAGCCCGATATGACCCGTCACTTAACCATGGGGATAATGGACTCTTTTGGCTTGATACAGACTTTCACACCTGGGAAGAAAAGATCTTACAGAACAATCTTTATTCTTCAGTACTTTTGAAACTTGCCTGAAGCAAATACTTATTTTTAATAAAATGAAGTCGCACAGCAACAGGATACCTCTAAGCAGGACCACAGCATACTCCTCAGCTAAGCAGACATGCCGTCCACATTCGTGCCATGGCAGTTTCTGTTATGAGCCCTTTGAAGAGCTTAGGGAAGCCAATTAAGACAGAATGCACTATGTAGTGCCCGCATACAATAATTTAGTAAGATCCTGATCCAGTAAACTGTTAAGTGCTGAAGTCTTCTGGATTGCTGCCTAATATCAGCTTCCTTCCTGGATATTTAGATTCTTGTGCCCTACTAATCTTTTCCCCCATTACCTAATTTACTTTGTTTGGCCTACCCCTAAAAAATGCCAAACAAAACAGCCCTCAAAAGAACAATTTATAAAGTCTTCTGGTTTTCTTATTTATTCAGATAATTCATATGCTGTGTCTCTCAATACTCATAATGCATCTGGTAGCCTAAAAATCAAGGACATAAGATCAGCTATCCATTTTTAATACCTTTGAAGCTCAAAAAAGCATTTTAGTAAAGAGAATGAATTTTCTATATAACAAGAAGCCTTTTGGCTTTTTAGTGGCTTAGCCAAAACAGTCACACCTGCTAACACTCAGCTTTTCATTTCGTCCTTTAATGCTCATTTTCTCCTATACACAAACATGATCCTAACTGCAAAATTATTCTTTTAATCCAGCGTTTGACCAGTTCCCCTACCTCTGACTGCTGTTCCTGCAAGAAACAGAAATTGCCTGTGGAGCCCTGAATCACAGTCACAGAATGGTTTGGGTTGGTATGGACTTCAAAGGTCATCAACTTCCAAACTGCTACCATGGTCAGGGACACTTCCTAGAACAGGTTCCTCAAAGACCCAAACCCACTTGCGCTCGAACACTTCCAGTAATGGGACAGACACAGTTCTTCCCGGCTCTGGCGCCTCATCATCATCCTCTCAGTAAAGAATTTTTTCTAAAACCCGATCTAAACTTGCTCTCTTTCTTTGAATCCATTCCCCCTTGTTCTATCAGTATATGTTCACTTAAGAAGACCCCCTCCAGCTCCCTTAAAGGCTGTGTCCAGCACACAGCTTCAAAACACCACTTTTCTAACCTAGATACTTCCAAAAGTGTGTAAATCACACTGATAGACGCGTCCACATTCCTCCCTGGTTCTGCAAGCGTGACAGAGGGCGCCTGTGAGGCCGAGTGACCAGGCACACGATGTCGCGTCTTCCCGCCGTCGGTAGCGCCAGCCGCCACCCAGAATTCCCAGCAGCGATTCCTCTCGGGAAGGCGCCTCCGCACCCTTCCTCCCGCCCACAGCACTACACAGCCCAGTGTGCATCGCGCCCGCGCAGGGCATGCCGGGAGCGGCGCTCGAGTGACAGTCCCCTGGGCCTCGCACCCCGCGCATGCACAAAGCGACGCCAACGCGACCTTTTTGCTTCCAGCCACCGCTCCCCGCCACCCTCTCGGCCCGGTAAGCATAGCCAGGAACATCCGCCGTGCCGCGGGTACGAACCTGCTCCGGCAGAGGTACCGGCAAGGCCCGTCGCGGGGTCACAGTTTCCTGGCCAGACCAAACACAGCAACGGCCCTGGTGGCGCTCCGAGACTTTTGTGGCGCCCCCGGAAATGGCGGGAGGGAGGGGAGGGGGCGGGGCAGCGGCGGCACCGCCTCCTGGGGGGGACTGCGGGGCCGCCGCGGGCAGGTGAGGCAACCGCTCCCTCCTTCCTTTCCTGCCTTGCCCGCCTTCCCATCCCTCCCATCCCTGGCGCGGCCGGACGCAGGTAGGCAGCGCGGTGGCCGAGGCGAGCGGGAGTTCCCGTGAGAAGCGGTGCGGCGGGCACCGGCCGCGCAGGTGAGCGCGCAGTGGGCAGAGCCCCGCGGGCTCCCCCGCCGGTTCCTCGGGCACGCCGGAGGCTGCTGCGACGGGCACGGCCCATGTGCGCGGCCAGCGCTTTGTCTCTGGGCCGTTCTGCTCTCGGACAGGGTGTCGCCGAAGCAGCGGCGGTGCTGCACATCGGGTGTGTGGGGTTGCAGCGTACGGTGCTGTCAGTGTCAGGGGAAGCGTTTTGGTGATGTGTGCCCAAACGGGGATGGGGAGGGAAGTGATAGAGCATCCCTTGGAACTCTCGTTCGGAGCACTCTGTTAACATCCCAAAAACTGACGATAAATTCAGTATAAAATAAGTTGTAGCAAGGGAGATTGCTGTCTGTAATCAAGATGAGGGGGGAAAAAACCAGCAGCAGCCCTAAAGCTGAAAATTGACCACATGTCAGGAGCAGAGATGAGAGATGTAAAGACTGCATGTCCCAGGTAACATTTATCTTTGTTTTCGTGGTGTTTTCCAGGACGCGGGAAGTTTATAGAGTATTGGTTAGCTTTGAAAATGCTGGAGGCTTGGCACTTCTATTGTTTCCCTGTAGTTAGTCACAAGCAGGAAGATAGGGGGATATCAGTATCACAACCACAAGTAAATAAGTAGTTATCTTTCTCATACAAACTCCTTCTACTGCTGGCATACCCTTCACAGCTGTTTGTAACAGTGTTTCTGCATTGTCGTATTGGTCTTTTTAAGGGCTGTTCCCTCTATCTCTTTAGCCTGTGTCTTTCCATCTTTCCTGCATCCCTTCTGTTTTGTCTTTGTACTCTACGTAACTAACCAAGCTTCTTGGTTTTTTACTTGGATTATTAAAATTCTTACTGAATCAATCTATGTCCAGGTGAACAAGGTTTGATTCAAGCTGTAGCAAAACATATCTTTCTATGTAAAACTTTTTTTGTGGTATGCGGTGATGTAATGTGCCTCTTACGGTTCAGTGTGTGAGAAATTTGGATTTTTATACTGATTAATTGTCTTGGTTGTCTGATTCTTTCTATGAAAGAAAGTTCCACCCTTCTGGCAGTTGTGGTTAGAACAGATCAGGCCTCCAGAGGCTGAGCCAAATGAACTTGGGTACAGAATTTTTTTTTTTACAAAACCTCTTATCTTTACAAAGTTGACTTAAAGTTCTTTCTGGGAATCTGAAGAAGCTGTTTTGACATCTGCAAGTGGGATCTTTAATATTTTGGAAGCCAGCCTTCCTGAAATATTCAAACTTGTCTCAGACATAAATGACTCTATGTGATATGTTTGGCAGAGCTCGATTTAGAAAGGAACTTGGAGGTTAATGAATGTGAAGGTTACATATTCTGTAACTGTGCAGGAGACACTTAAACACATGCCAGATGTGAGTTTGTGTAGTTTGCCAGTTTAAAATAGCACTGCCTCTCTGTCTGGAAGGTAAGAGAATGATATTTACCAGACGGGTTTTCCTAGAATTCTAAGGCTGTTTTAACATTTCTGTTAAAGGATAGTAATGGTTTATTTTGAGGTTTCAGCTGGAGAGTTGAAATATGCCTGTGACAATGCAATATTTGGAGATAAAAGAGTTTTACAGTGCTGAAAAATCCCTCTTCTGCTGGTGATGTGTTAGGGAGAAATAAAGTCTGCAATCAAAGAACTTGGTCATGAAAAGACCCATTGAACAGTTATTGCACTTTAGGTTTGGTAATTCAAAATTGCTTTAAATACTTTGCCTAACTAACTGTATAATTACTGGGAGAGAAGGCAGACATGGGGAAATCCAAGTAATAACTCTTTGAAAACTGGAACAGTTGTGCTTTAAAACTAGAAATCTTGTTCTTCCGCAACCTAGAAGGAATGTATTTCATTGCTGCAAAGCTGTCCTCTTAACAGACTCCTGACTTACGTGTCATGGCACAACTCTTCTCAGTTTTCTGCCCCTAAAGTACTGTAATACAGAAGATCAGACTGAATATTACTTTTGGTACAAATGTTACTTTGGTACAAACATTCATTATTCTTGGAAAATAACAAGAGTCCCCAGAAAAAGTCTTAGGCAACTAAAGCCTGTTAGCTAGCCTAGCTATACAGAATTTAGAGAAATGTTAGGTACTCCTGAGTAGAGTTGTTTCCAGTAGGAAATGCCAGGAAGGTAGGTATTTCTAGATTCCTGATGCTTGAGAGTGAGTGCTTGGAAGTGTCTCATTGGTAAGATTTGGCAGTTTAAGGGCCTGTCTTCTGCTTGGAATACCAATCAACAAGCTGTCTCCTGTAAAAGGGAATCCAGAGGCTACCTTAAGAAAAAGAAAAAAGCAACCAAACCAAAACAAAACAAAAAAAATACAGCAAAACAAATAAAAAAAACCTAACAAAAACCCTCTTAGTGGCAGGTGAAGAAAGTGAAGTTGGATTACAGTAACCTAGTGCTTAGAACAGTTGAATGCAACAGGACAAATACTGTCTCTTTTCTCTCCTGTATCAGAGGTTTCAACTCCCTGTTTTCTGTTAGTCAGAATTGTGTCTTAACCACCAAGCTGAAAAGTGTGTGGGTAAAAGCATCTGCATGTATACATTACTGCTGAAGATGGAGTGTGGGTAGCAGTGCAGTTGGTTTTATTCCCAGAAAACACATTCATTGGCCACCAGGTGCTTACTGAGCAGAATCATGGAGCAGATCCTCCTGGGGCACTTGGAAAATAAGAACATGATGGATGACAACCAGTGTGACTTCACCAAGGCAAATTTGAAAATTTTGTGGCCTTCTATGAGTACCTTCCAGTAACTAAAGGGAGTCTGACTACAGGATAGCTGGAGAGGGGCTATTTACAACTGCCTGTAGTGGTAGAATCAGGGGAAATGACTTTCAGGATGAGAAAGGAGAGATTTAAATTAAATATTATGCAGAATTTTTTTACTGAGAGGGTGGCGAGGCACTGACACATGTTATCCAGAGAAGTCGATACCCCATCCCTGGATATCTTCAAGACCAGGTTGGATCAAGCTTGGAGCAATTTGGTCCAGTTTGGTTCCCTGCCCATGGTAGGGGTTTGGAGCCAGGTCATCTTTGGGATCTCTTTGAACCAAAACCAGTCTATGATGCTTTACTATGTGTGACACATTTTTTACATAACTTTTCTAATATATTAATTTATTCATCTATAAAGAACCACTTGAGCACTGAGTGTGGTCGCGTAAGCAGAAGAGGGCTCCATCCTGGAGCAGCATTCCTGTCTGTGTCTGCTGCTTGGGTCACAGCTCCTGCAAGGTGCTCCAGCATAGACATCTTCCTTCAGGGTACATCCACCTCCTCCAACGTGAGGTTCCCCATGGGCTGCAAGTGGATCTCTGCTCCACTGTGAACCTCTGTGTGCCTACAGGTGCACAGCCTGCTTTACAGTGGGCTGTTGGGGGAATCTGGGTGCCTAGAGCAGTTCCTGTGTGTTCTTCCTGAATGACTTTGGGGTCTGCAGAGTTGTTTCTCTCAGTTACTCTCACCCCTCTCAGCTACTGTGCAGTGTTCTTTACCCTTTCCTAAATACCTTAAGGCAGAGGCATCACCAGCATGGCTGAGAGGCTCAGCTTTGGGCAGCAGCAGGTCCATCTTGGAGCTGACTGGAACTGGCTCAGTCTGACACAGGGACAGCTTCTGGTGTTTCTCACAAGAACCACTCCTGCAGCCCACTCAGTGCCAGAACCTTGCAGGGTAAACCCAGTACAGGCACTTACCTGGCAAGGAAGACTTCTTTTATTCTTAAGAAAATTTTTTTCAGGTTTCAGTACAGTGAAACTGGAAGGTGGATAGTCTTTTTTGGAATGGGAACTGCTGTAATTTTTCCGGTGCAGTAATGCATAAACTGCTATATAGTAATGCTCCTGGAGCATGGTAAACACTATCTGCAGTCTCCCCACAGAAAGAACTTAACATGCTCATGCTCTAACGAAAATGTGTCATTTGCTTAGATTATGTCTTCTTATGTGGCAGTCTGAGAGCTGTGCTTGGCTTGTAGGCAGTATCAGTGTCTGGCTAAAAGCAACGAATAAAGTTACTGTTCATCTTTCCTGGGAGATTCTTGTCATGGTTGGGGAATAAGTTGGCATACTGTGAAATCTAGAGCTCAGTGTTTGTTTGATGCAAGATAGGAGCAGGTGACTTAGTTTTTGTAAAGCTCTCTGATGTCTTTATAATAATCTTTTTTCTTTGCTATAATTTTTTAGCCTATTGTCTGTTATTTTGCACATCAATGGAGTTTCTTGCTTAGTGTTACTAAGCAGAACTGAGTTATTGAAGGTAATGATAAGCTTCATAAGGCTTGTTGAAGTTTACATTTGATGAAGAGAGTTGAAGGTTTTTCTCAGCTTCATATACTATACTTGGGCCTTATAAATTCCAGTACTTGTTTGAAACTCTTAAATCTTCTTGAATTTTCTGTGGTTATTGTTTGGTTTGTTTCTTTTTGGATTTTTCTTTGTTGGGGTTTGGTTGGTTTGTTTGTTTAGGTTTGGGTTTGAGGTGTTTAAGTATTATCAGGCAGTGAAGTAACATTCTTTGTGATTAAGAGATATTGGGATAGAGCTGCTCAATAAATTTTTTTAGATTTTGTCCATCTCAGTAACGTGCTGACAGCTACTGCTCAGCATCTCACAGGATGCATGGTGGAACAGGGCAACATCTATATGTAAATGTTCATTTTTTTATTATTGATTATATGACACAGGAGAAATTTTGTGTTTAAATTCTGGGCAGTTTTAAATTGGAGAGAATGTGTATCTCTTGCTGTATAAGGTAAAGCAATAAACAAGTCACATATGGTTTACTGACAGCATTGTCTTCAGCAGCTTCTGTGTTTGGCATTCTTTCCCTCTTTTTCTGCCTTTTGGCTGTTCTGTCTCTTCTCTCTTCCTGGTTGTTTGTCAGACCGGAAAAAATGCTATTGTTAAGTATGGGCTCTTGTTAGTAGTACTAAAGTCTCACATTTAAGTTTGAAGTATTATCAACTTCTTTGAATCATCTGTAGAAAGATGTCACACATGCACAGGGAGCTCTTGGGGTTGCAGTGCTTGGTGCTCTCAGCTATCCGACTCCACTGGTCCCGTCTTCTTTCTGTCTGTCCTCTGCTTCCACCTTATTTCCTCCTCATGCTTTCTTTCTTGCATCACCAGCAACTCAACAAACTGTCTTTGGTGGTTTCTTACACCGCAAATCATATTGCAGAAATTTGGAGTTTTAAAACAAATAAAATGCCTCAGNCAATTCTTTGTTATTTGTTTGATAAATTCCACAACGTAAACATCACTTTTTTGATATAATGGAATTTTTAAAGGTTGTTTTCCTGGGTGGCTGACAATTTTAAAATATTTTGTAACTATTTAATGCATGATGTGTTGTCCTTTTTTTCTTGAGATAACAGATAAGAAGCATTTCCACTATAGTTTTGTTCCATTAGTTTCCATCAGTGTGCAGTATAGAAAGTGTATGTTTGTTCTTCTGATGGCTGCAGAGACAGAAAAAAATCTGGTAAAATGCTTCTGTTAGTACAGGAGTTGTATATGTTTTTATTAGTATTCAAAA
>VWYI01049648.1:0-26038 GCA_013399455.1 Anthoscopus minutus | reverse complement strand
ATGTGATGCTGTCTTTTCAATTCTCTTGGCTAGAGTATTTGGGCTGTTATCAATCATTTCACTGAATATTACATTATTTTATACAAATAGGTAGTTTTTTTAGCTTAAACATTCAATTAAACTGTCTACCCTTGGTCTTGACAAAAAAGAGCTTCCTCCAGGGACAGGTGAAGGTTATGGAGAGATCTTTCAAAGGACTAAAGGCACTAAAAAAGGACAAAACTATCTGAGTCTTCAGTTTCAAGGAATATTTCTTTGACCCTTCTTCATATAACAAACTTACAGTAAATGTAGGCAGGATAAATTTAATAAAATAAACCAGAAAAAAATAAATATTTCACTGCACACAGTTGTTCCCTTGGGGTACAGGGAAAATAAACATGTGACAGATGTTACTCATTACTGAAGGCATGGTAATGGCATGGCAAAGGGAACAGTCTGGGAACCTATAAACACTGCAACTTCTATGTAGTAAGTGTGCAGCACATGCTTTCAATGCAATTCCTGGATCATTTTGAACAAGTTTTATTTTCAAAGCTGTTTTTTTTTAAATTTCAGTCACATCTCTCATGCCAAGGGTGGAAAGCAGAGGAGGCAGGGGAAATACTCATTTGAAGACAAAACTAGCAGGGCACCTTCTCTATAAGCTTCCAACAGCAGGCCCACCTGTCCCTCCTCCCACTGATTTCTCTCACTGACTTTGGAAATTTTTGTATAAAAAATACCCTGATGATGAATACTGAAAATATTTCACTCTAGAACTGTCTTACAGAGATTCCAGAGCCTCAGTGAAGACTGTGTGTGAGGAGGTGTTGCATTTCTTGGTTTAGCGCTGCAAGTTTAGCTGGGAACTCTCCTATTTTTTTTTCCAGAGTTTACTCACATATATCATGCTGGCCTGGAGTCTCAGGAAATATATTTGAACATAGAGAATAAATAATACAATATTTTAAGTACTGTCCATGCTGACATCACAAAGGACTCTTTCTAAACAATTGTATTGAAAAATTATTTTTCTCTCCCAGCCTTACTTTGTTTCTCTCTGTAACTGCTGTTAAAAGACCCCATAAGAGTAATGTAACAGCATCCTTCAGGACCAGGTAATAACAATGTATGTTCAAAGCAAATCATGATCTGAATCTGCAACATCAAAACTTTGCAGAGATATTAAAATTCATGTTCTAGAAGATGTAGCTTTACTGCATCATTTGGAACAGGATCTCATTTTTAAATGTTACTGAAAAATACATTAGAAAAGTGTAATCTGGTTTGCTTCCTTAGTCAGGAGGTTTTCATATTACGTAACAGTTTGGAAAGAGATTTAGTTACTTATAAATATAAAATATCCACTCCAAAGCACTTCATACATTGTTTTCAAAACTGTCTTATTTTGGCTATTTACTTGGACTTCTTGATGGGGGAAAAAACACCCACATAAAATATGATAATGAAAATCAGCATAATGCATAATTTTGTGCAACTTCAGCTGTTGTAATTCAGTATGAAGCCTTGCATCTCCTACAGTTGACAGAGCGTTACAGAAGGGTCAATATTTCCAAAATGTTTTTTAACAACAGGAACTATTAGAGCATCTGAATACTGGCTGAGATTTCTAAACATAATTGGTTTCTCTAAAAAGGTCAGTTTCTCTTTGAACAAGTTATAAGAATAAAATAAAAAACATTCTAGAAGGGTAAAACTGACAAATTCCAGATTCACTCCAGATGGTGTGGAGGTTTAAGTTTTTCTTTAAGCAAATCTATCTTCCATTTAATAATTTCAAAACCTAACACTAAATAAATAAATACATACACTATTTGGAAACCTATTGTTAATATCTTTTTTGAAGAGTTCTAGCAACTGTTTATGGACCTTATGAAGGTCAACAGGAAAAATTTAATAAAATGGTATTCAGTGATAATAGCTACAGGGCTCAAAGCCTCCAGACAATCAGGCTACTTGTTTTCCATAGCTGTCTTAAGTGGATTTCAAATAACAGCAGGTGATTTGAAATAAAACAAATGATAGATTTATAAAAAATATATATTTACTAAATAATAGACTTACGAAATAAATAAATTTCAAATAGCAACAGGTGCTGTTAGCTGCTCAGGGACCACCTGTGCATTGTTCAGTGAGTCCAGCAGGCATGATGGAGCCCTGCTTTCCTGGGGATGGCTGAATACCTGTCTTCCCCTGAGTGGTGAATGAATTTCTTGTTTTGTTTTGCTTGCATGCATAGTTTTTGCTTTAGCTATTCAATTGCCTTGATCTCAACCCGTGATTTTACTCACTTTAATTCACATCCATTCTCTCCTTATCCTACTGAGGTGACTGAGTGGCTGTGTGGGGCTTCGCTGCCTGCTGGGGTTAAACCACCATAGTCTAATGCAGGTAATTAAATTTGAGAGAGTGCTGTCTAAAGACACAGAAATGAAGTAGCACTAAATCAAAACTCTGGATTCATTTACATGTAGGATTGTCATATGTGATTTCTCCCTTGACATGGATATTGAATATTGTGTGATGAAATTGTTTCTCACTCTCCATCACCCAATGTAACACATGGTTTCCTACCATGCACCTTTTCAAGCACTCTTTCACTTGGCCACAGTGTAAAATCAAGGACTCATTGAAGATTACTTTCAGTATTGCCTTCACTGGTGCCAAAACCAGATGTTTCAAGGAGACACAGTACTCCAAAACTACTTCTACTATTGTGTGAAGGGCAGTTGATAAATAAAATTCATACAAATCAGAATTTAAAAACTTGATAGCTGCACTTAACATCCATATAATGTATTTTCAGACAACTAAATAAATGGATTCCTTTGCAAGAGCTCTGTATTCCTGGGAGAATCATCACATCATAGAAGACAACATTCTTTTAGGTTCCTAGTGCTTTTCAAAGTGGTTCAGCAGGCTTTTAAAAACACTTCTAACTTGATAAGCTTAGCCAGCATCCAAACAATTATGATTTTATCAGTGTTGCTGTTCATTTCTTGGGGAAGACTCCACATACAAACACTATTAGTCTCTATTGTTATCCTCCTGCACAGTGAATAATTTCCTAATGCCAGAATTCATTCTTATCTTAGAGTGTTTTAAGCTACTCTTGTTTGAGTTCAGTTCTTGAAAAACTGGAATCCTGTCTAAAATACTTCCCATGATTTTTTTTATTCTTATTTCTTCAAACGACTTTTTGAATTAATATAAAAAGGTCTTTCAGGTCTGACTAAAAAGGAAAAGCATTCCTTTCAATTCAGCTGACCTTTCTTAGAATAGTAGTAATCTTTTCAACTTTTTAAAGCAATATTGCACTTAACAGGTTTTTACCCTGTGATGGAGATAACTATTGAAATTCCATCTAAATACAAGAAAACACACTTTTACTGCAGAGTTGTCAGCTATCAGAAATGACTGCCCAAAAATCTTGTGGAGTATCCATTTGTGGATATATTAAAAAATCCAACTGGACATGGGCCCAGATAACATGCTCTGGTTTACCACACCCTGTACAAGGGGTGGGACTTAAAATGACCTTAACATAATCCTTACAAACTCAGCCACAATTCTGTGACTACAGAACTGTGAAAAAGGGATTTCAAGGTTCTTCATTCATCAGAACATCATATAAAAATCTTCGAATATTTGTGTCAAAAAAAGCTGGTGAAATAAAAATGGGCATTTAAATCAAAACAAACAAACATATACAGATCTATTTTTTTTCTCCATGAGATCACACCTCTGTGTGTGCAGAAGGCTTTCACAAGAAACTGGTCAAGAAACTTGCAGTCCCTTCCTCTTTTGAACCCAGGCCATAAAGGAGCTATAAACTTTTTACAATTGTGTAGATGGTTTTCTTGTTTCATCATTCCCTATTGACATAGAAATCTCATAATCTGATGAACAGAAATCTAAACTCCTACATGTCCTTCTTTCTTTAAAAGTAAATCTGTAAGTTTAAGTATTTACATTGTGTATCCAAAATATTCTATGATACTATGACCTTACTAAGAACAACTTCTATTTCCCATCTATCTCTGGCAGGTAGATTCTGAGTTGTAGCACACAGTTGTCACCTTTTATCCAAAGAAACATTTTACTGATGAAAGAAGCAATTTCTGAGTAATAAGTAAATTAGGCTATAGATCACTTTGGGATCCTTCTGAATGACAGGTATTATAAAAAAAAATCATTCCTACCAAATCCTTAGTGACAAAGCCATTATTAGGTGATAGCAGGCTAGAAGTGAAAGTGAAATGAATTGCCATCCACTTCAGTAATACCTTTAATTTGTCACAGCCTAAACCAAAGGGCCTGTTCTGCTACATTACATGAAAAAGGTAATGTTAACCACAGCTGTAACTTGGAGCCTCCTCATAACTCAGGGCAGGCATGCAGACCCCTGCAATGCAGCACTGCCAAAGGGCATGGCTGTAGGTGCAGAACCATGTTCCCAAGGACGGAGGTCCACCAGAGAGCCCTGCTTGATCCGAGGGACAGCACTTTCTCAGAGTGGGAAAGCATCTTGAGCTGCCTTACAGAGTCCTCCCCTCCCTTCTGCCCAGTATTTTATCCATGGAAGTAGATTAATACCCTAACAAACCAAATGCACAGTCACCATTAAATTAGTATATAACATCACAAGCTTTGTCTCACTTATTTTTAAGTTGCCGAATCTCATTCCCAGAGTTTCTGATTATTTCATCTGAAGATTTCATCTAGATGGATTAAAAGCCATCTTCATCCACAGGAGGGAACTTGACTCGTATTTGTGCACGTATCTGTGTGAATGTGGATTTTTAGGGGTGGCGGAAAGTGTATCTACCTCAGTACAAAAACAATTATCCAGCAATCATTCCTTAAAAACCAATCAATTTAATATATTTATGTCTTCTAATAGTATTTAGAGACCCAAGATCAGTTTTGCTCATCACCATTTTATCACACATTCCAGACCCTTCCAATTAATCTTTGTGAAGCATTTAAAAATAAAAGTCTGATAAGAAAGGGAACATTAAAAATAAAGACTAGAAAATGTTTAAAAATAAGGACAGAAAAAACAGGACAGAAAAGAAAGGACAGGAATAACACATAGAAAGAGAAAGCATCTATCTGAGCATCCCATGCTAAATATTCTAAAACTGCAAATATAGTTTGAATTCACCACCTAAGTCTTCCTGGAATAGAAAAGATTAGACCAAAAACAATCTTTGGAATACATGTTTCTTAGACTAAGAAAATCCTCTGTAATTTCAGCTGGCATGCTTTCCATTGATGTATTTATGGCAGTCTATTACCCAAACAGGCTATTTGAACTTCACTCTGTTACAATCTATGACATATTCAATGTTTTGTCTTTGCTACTTTCCACGTCAGTAGATTACATACTGTCTACAAGAGGATGAGGTATTTTTCTACTGCTTCCTGTACAAGATACAGATAAAAATATGTCCTCTCCAAACTAATTTTCAAATGCTTCTCTCATAATGCACTACTATTTCCTTGACTTTTGTTTGCCTTTCCAGCCTCCCATAACAACTGAATAATCTCTCCTGGGTTTAATGCACTACGTTACAGTGAACTCACCATTCAGAGACCAAAATAATTTTATCTGTATCTTTAAAACAGTCCCAAACAATGTTTACAAGTCTTAGGGGGAAAAATATCCAAAAAGTGCTTGAATTTTTACCTCAGCTAGAATGACTAATAAGTACACTACATATGCCATTTTTTTCATTTCTCCAAAACTGAAATTCATGTGAGAAATGTGTAATTAAATAGGAATTTGGAGGGCATTTTGGAAAGTGTGGTGCTGCTTTTTATAACAGAAATCATCCCCTCCTCTCCCTTTCATGATTCTGAGCCTGGCAAAAGTTCCAGCATTGCCCTTTCATAGAGCATACTTGTAATTCACCAGAAATAAAGTGATAAGATACCTAATACATCTTCAAAACAAGAAGCGGCAAGAAGGTCCATCTTTGAAGGTATTTTTTTTATACAAATAGTCCAGGGATTTGATAGGTTTTTGGTACCTCCAGAGGCTTTATGTATAAAGGACACAACAAATGAATAGTAAGATAGAAAGGACAAAGAAGCAACTACAGTAACATTTTTTCCTCATAGAGTTCTTATTTCAAGCTTTTTCTATTGACATCCTTTCCTATTTCTAAAGCACTGGATAGCCAAGTAATATCATTATAACCTTCTAGTAGCACATCTGTGCTTACTTTATGGGTGCAGAAAGGAGAGTAGCAGTAAGTTGGGAGGTGTTTCACTAGAAATTAAGACAGCCACATTTCTGACTGTCTTTCAGGCTCTTTGCTTCACTAAGTACTATCAACATCTCCCCTGACACAAAAGAAAATCAGATAAAAAGGCAGAATAAGAATACTACCATGTCACACACCATGTTACTCACTGGTTATTACAGATCTCCTAACTTAATACACTTCTCCTTCAACTGGGTCCAAAATGCTTTTGCCACACTGTTTTCAGAGAGTTTTCTCACTCTGGTCAGCTTTACCTGAGAAAGGAAAATTCTGCTCTGCAGCAGCAGCAAAGACAAAATGCTTCCCTGTTTCCTTCTTGTTTCTGTTTCCATGTCAATTCAGAGCAAGAGTCTCCACTAACACACCCTAACCTAGAACAGGAGGAGCAGGAGCTTAATATCAATCAGATTCTGTCACTGATTTGGAACTCAGATACCGCTGTTTTACAGGATAAACTTTGCTGTTTTTTATCACTGTAAGATATGTATGGTACTGAAACATATACAGGACAGGTGAGAAGTATGAAATGCACAATTTTAAAAGAGGACCTCAAGACACCAACCAGTTCTTCTACCACAGCCAGTCTGCACAGTAGAAAAGCACACTCACTGTGTTAGGACAGAGTCCAGAAGCAGTATAAAGGTTTATAATCAGAACATATTCTCCAGCAATGAGCACATTATGGAAATCTACTGCTAGAGAAAGTCATTCTATAAGTTGATTGTCTAAGATAAAGGTGTAGATTTACTGAACTGAGTGAATGTATTTGTAAAGAAAGAGTCATTATTTCACTGGGATACTGCTACTTGTATAGAACTTTAGCTTTAAGTTTCAATTCAGTACATGTTTAAGTGCAGGCCTAATTTTAGTTCAGTGTAGCTGTTCTTGAAGTCGTAGATTCACAAGTAATAGCTCTGTAAAGGACTGGATGTTTCACCATGCAGTCTCAAAGAACAAACACACGCTGACACAGATTTATGTGCCTTTGCACTGGCCACTGTTCCATAGGATTATCCTGAGCTTCCACTTGCGAGGTGTGGCATACACATGGAAAAACTGTCTGGGGTAAATAGATAATCTTACCAAAAACATTCTTAGAAATCTTAAAAGACATTTAATCCACATATCAGTAGAAAAAAAAAATGGCTCCAGGCCGCCACAAACTTTAATGTCTTTTCATCAAAAGCTTGGTTTTTGCAATACTGCATCTCTGGGCATTTAGGCATCACACATTTCACCAGCAATGAATATCACAGCCTAGGTTTTAACGCTTTAGTTTTTTCCTGCATAAACGTTATCTGTGGAATGTTTGAGCAGTGCTTATCAGAAAAAAACCCAACAAACCAATCCCCATCCCAAAAATAAAAACAATCTCTGCTAGTAACTTCTGCACTTACACTGCTGTAGATCTTGACCTACAGATCAATTTGATAAAAAGGTTCTCTCTTCTTTGGATCATACTGTTTTTTTTATTGTGAAAAAGAAAATATACATACAATACAAGGTTCTCTCTTGTTTGGATCATACTATTTTTTTATTGTGAAAAAGAAAACATATATACATAATTGTATACATAATTGGATATCCTCATACTAAGCAGTAAAAAAGCTACTTTACAAAAGATTACACATACATATTTCCACCTAGAGTGAAGAAAAATTGAGTTTTACAAAGATTATTTGTGTTTTATCTGGTATTTTTACAGTAAATTGCATCTAGGAGTGATCCTTGAGGAGTAAGCATGAATTTAATTTTACTTATCATCTGTGACAGGAGTGCTGCTCTTTGTGATAAACTGCCCCTGCAAGGCTGGCTCTGCTTGTCTTGACACAGGGAGGCAAATTGGAGAATCTTCTCTTGTTCCACTTAACTGCTGTATTCTGAGTGACTAATTGCCTGCAAAACTCTACAGGGAATACAAATGCTAGTAAAAGAAACAAGCAAAAAAAATCCATTTAAGCCTGGACCAAGATTAAGGGGAGACATGAAAAAAAAATTAAATAATGACAGTGATAAGATGGGAGAATAAAGCTTATTACAGAAAGAGTAGAGAGATTAAAGTTCCCATCATTAGCATTCAGGTAGAAAGTATAAGAGAAGCAAATTCTGACAGTACTCTCTTCTCCACTGCATGCAAACAGCTAATGTTCCTATGGGACTCTGCAGTGGCTGGAAATGAGCATATCACAAACAGAACTGTAAAACACTGGGAACAGAGTTTGCCAAATGCAGCAGTACAGGGCACGTCAAGATTCTGGGTTTAGTTATTTGCTTCATTCACTGTACAATAATTTTCTTCAGCACTCTAAAATTTCAGTGTGAAAAACCTCAGCAAGGGCAGAAGTGTGTGAATGGAAGGAACTTTTGTTGGGGCAATGCCAGACAAGTGAGTTGGGAATGGTCTTCAGCACAACAGAGTTACCTACAGAGTATAGTTACTTACAAAATATATTTTACTGCTTACAAGTAGCACAAGGTGCTGAGTCAAGACCTGCTGTCTCATAACTCCTCCCTTCCTCTATTCTAGGAACTAGGAATAATGCCCAGATTACAGCCAAGAGGGAAATTCAAATGCTGGTATTCTTCAGTGCCATTGTCACATGGATAGCTTTTTCTAAAACAACACTATTTTCCATTATGTAAGGGCAGGATGATTTTGATACTGCGCACACTGTCCCAAAGGTAAGCACAAGAGTGGTCCCGATGTGATGTCTATCTATTTCTATCACCTAGATCTTTAAAATGGGATTCAGCTTCCCACTAATATTTTCAGAGGCTATGTAGTTCCCAGCTGTCAATGAAACACTGGGAACTGGAAATCTATTGAAATTTTCATTCAGCTTGCTGAACTGATGGACCTTGAAAATCTGACCCCTAATCACAGATTATTTACTATGAAGCAATGTGGTTAAGGTTTAAAACCTTTTGCACTTCCCCACTGATTTGCATTTATTATGGAAGCATATTTGAATCCACACACCTAACTAAAATCTGTTACAATAATTCAGCTTTTAATTTTCAGAAGGTTTTAAATCCTTAACTATGGTAAATCATTCTTCATCTCCTGTCTGATTATTCTGTAACAAAATTTGTCATCTTTTTACTTATGTCATTAATTCCAACATATTTGACCAGTTAATTTTAATTGATGTCCTGGTAGAAGGCACTTACAATCCACTCTGCTGAAACAATCCATCCAAAACTAAAACCAAAACAGAGCTTTTAAACTTTCTACTGAACCTCACAGTCTGGAGCTGCTTCTGCTGCCATTTCAATGATTCTGATCTCTTTTAAGTGTGTTATTTCCTATATTATATCAGTATGGACCCAACTGGCTGCTGCTCTTTTTAACCTATTTTTTTCAACAATCACATTTAACCTCCATCAGTAAGCATCGATTATCAGTTGGAAGCAAGGGCAAAGGCAGCACATTATGATGAGAATGATAATGAGGAGAGCAATTATAATCAGTTTCAAGGAGGGTTTTGAAAGTGTTTTTCATGCTTTTCATAGGCATGTAACAGCCATACACAGCCATGATCCATTTCCAATGGGAAAGATGACAGTGGCTTCTGAATTTCAAGAAATGAACTTTATATTTCTGGAGGGATTCTAGCTCCAGATGCTGAGAAGTAATACATGAATCATAATCAACATCTGTTTTTATGGGAGCACTTGTCTGAGAGGTCAGAACTCTTGTGTTACCGAGAAAGCAGACAGGAAGATGACGGCTGCTGTCACAGCTAGTGGACTATCAACAGGCAAGAAGGCAACAAGTGGGAACAAAGATCAACAAGAAACAGCAGCCCACTATTTGCACACTTCAATGTATCAGACTCACTGTGGAGGCCTTATTGCACCTGATTTCATAAATGCATTGCAAGTTATTCTCCAAGCCACATGCAGTTTCCTGCAGATACAAAACCCTTCTACAGGTTCTGACCCCATTCACTATAGAGGACTGTTTTATCTAATAGCAAGCCTCCTCCAGGCAGAATTTCCTTGTTACTGAAGTGGCACAGGAATAGCCTGCCTTGTCTTATGTTATCTTCTCACTGTCACTAAGATGTGTAAAAATCTCCAGCAAAGAATTTTTTCTTGCATTGCAGAACATAGGAACCCCACAT
Source organism: Anthoscopus minutus (assembly GCA_013399455.1). NCBI lineage: Eukaryota > Metazoa > Chordata > Aves > Passeriformes > Paridae > Anthoscopus > Anthoscopus minutus. The sequence continues at coordinate 15,636 of VWYI01049648.1, read as the reverse complement.
GCAGTTCAAGTGAGCCATCTGGAAATGATGGGTAAGTGATAAAAAAGAGCAGGCCTGCTTCAGTTCAAGAATCATTTGCATTGATAAAATACAGGAGCAGGTTTAGGATGACTTTCATTTTCTCATACCAGTTCATAGTTGTCTTAGACTGAAATGCAGTCATACAAGGAGTGATCATGTTTTAGCTATAACAGTTTGATGTATCAAATCCAAATTTGAGTTGTGTTTGCAGTAGTTCCATGGAAAGTCTGTAAATGGAGCATCACTAGCATTGTCCTCAATTAATCTCATTACCCCAAACCAAAATGAAAAATAGTAAAAATTCTCTCCAGTTTTGAGGAACAGTCCACATGCTGAGATGACATAGAGAACTTCTTCCTCAACATCAGTGGTGCTGAAAGAGTTTGGTGAACAACTCAGTTTTCCTTAAAGTCAACAGAGATGCAATGATTATATTTCCCTTTTTAAAGACAGAGTCAAAGTTTGTTAGGGTGTTGAGGGGCAGGAGGGTTTTGGGGGCTCTAAAACCTCACTCTGACACACAAACCAGGACACAACCAAATGGCTATACCAATGGTTTATACACAGGATCAAATCTACTTTGATTGGGGCACTAAATGAGGATTTTTCATAAATTGAATGAACTTGAATTTCAGTCTGTTTCCTAGAAAATGAGGGGAAGAAGAATGAGGCTGGGTAGAAAACTCTCTATAGAAGCATCAGGGAAAAAATTATTGTTACATCTGTGTTTGCCAGGTTTACCTGGTTTATCACATGGGGCTGTTTGAAGGTTGTCTTTTGTGAACTGTTAAGAGAAGGCAAATTTCATATATCTATCTGTATAAAAATGCTAGATTTGAAAGATTTGCATAAAAATAAGTAGTTAGAACAATTGAAAAAGCACATTGACAGAACCACTGAATAGATTGTATGGCTGCAGGAGACAGGTAAAATACAAGCAAAATAATCTGAGTATTGAAAATGCCTAGGGGCGTGCTTAGAAACAAGTATCCTTGCTGAGAATTTTCCTCAAGGCTGACTTTGGTTATCAGAACAGAGCAGCACATAAGAAATTCAGATTAAGTAAAAAAGGAAAGATTTTATTAATTTTTAAGGTTGCACATCCTGTGGCCCAAGCCAAATACAATACATCTGATAAATGAAGGTTTCACATTGCCCTTGACACCTCACACAGACTTGCACAAAGTGGAATTGGGCACTAATGGTGTAAGACTGCATTAGGGCTCCTCATTGTGCACACAAAGTGCTTTAACTGAGCATACCATACCTTTTTTCCCCTTAAAAAATGTCACGTGCAATTATTTCTCATTGTGAAGGAAAAAAGAAAAAGAAAGGGGAAAAAAAGTGTCAGATGGTAGATCATATTGCTGTCACTTTCCTGGAAGCATCTTAGATTTTTTGGCAACAGGCACACTACAATGATATGAATAGAACTTAACCATGCACAGTCTAGGGAGTTATGCAAGTGGCTGTTATGCATTTACCCAGAGAGAGAATTATTTCAGATATGTCTGTTAGCAACAGTTAATGGGTTGAGTAGGTGTTGAAATATCTTTGCCGAACTGTATTCACTTTCCCGCTTAAGTAGATGTGCTAGCCAAATGAAATCCTTTCATACTGAAGTGGTTTTGCTAAATAGCTTCCTTTCAGTAAGTCTCAAAACAAATACAAATTTACTTTTTTAAAACTCTGTAATAAATTATGACAGCAAAAAAAAACTAACAAAAAAAAACCAAAACCACAAAAGAAAAAAAAAAGCTAGATTTTGCTTTTTCCCTTAGTTTACATTTTCAGTCTTTTAAAAGATTGTACACATGTACTTTGATTTTAAACATCCTCTGTTAAGTCGAGGATGCTGGAGAAAACACACATAAGAAGGTTTTAATTGAGAAGGAAATAGACTGGTTATCAGGGAACCTCATTCCCGCTTCCATCAAATACCCAATTTTTTTACTAAGGTGGATTAGGGTGCATAAGAACATGGTAACAAGGAGTGGTTATGAAAAAATATTTCATCATATTTGCCTCTTAGTAGATTATGACCAAACAAACAGGAGATGAAAGGCTGAATGAGGTTTAACTTTGATTCAGAATTATCTAGTAGTTTTATTAACCATAAAAAAGATAAATACACATACACATGGATAAAAAATAATAATAACCATGTAATATCAACCTGGAAGTGGTTTTAAGTAGTAAAAGGACATAATAAGAATGGATAACAAATTTGAAAATTGGAGAATGTGGTAAAGGAAAACAAAATTAAATTTCTTAGAATAAATGTAAATTTCCAAATGTATGTCACTGTCTTCAGCTACACAAACAAGAAGGGTATGTGAAAAAATCCTTCTCTTCTATAAGACAGTGGTAAAGACTCACCTAAATTATTTTAAGACCTACTTTCAAGCATGATACCAAGATAGGCATGGTCTGTCAGAAAGTTCAAAGGAAACATAAAGACACAGAGGAGGATCAGAGAAAAATGGAGATCTAAAATTTACCAGGACAGACTGAATGAGCTGTGGAATGAAGGGAGAGAGAGTAATTTGAAGAGTAGTTCTAATAAAACCTTATAGTCTTCAAATATATAAAAGGCTGGTACCATCTATTCTCCATATTTTAAATGCCTGAGGCAACAAGGGATGTTCAAGTTCCTAAGATGAAATATGAAGAATTGTAAAGTGGAGAGGCTTGAGAATCTCCATATTTGTATGTTTAGCAACTGATACTACAAGTATTCATTTGGTGAGAAGGAAGATGCAATAGATCTCTGATTTTGCGTTTTGCTGAACTTCTGATTTGCTACTGCATGGGTGAGCAGTGAAGCAGGTGTTTACCAGCTGGTTGAGCTTGGGAAACAAGCATAAGGACATAGGAAATCCATAGGGAAGTGGATGGCTCTCACAAAAGGGTCTCCTATTCCACACTCCTGCATTTGTGTCCTTCCACAATAGTGACACTGTCTTCCTGCATGCAGTTCCACATACAGAACCATTAAACAACATCTCCCAAAAGAATGCTTTTGATTTCTTGAGGTGAAAGGCAAGATCTACACCCCAGGTGTTTATGTGTTAAAATTTTCACACATGGAAGCAACTCTTCCTGTCTTCGTTTTTCTGAACCTGACAAATACTATTCTACTCATTCTGCAGTTCAAAACCAGATTTCTAAGAGAGCAGACTGAACAGAATTTTTGAACAGGCATGCTAGTGTTAGTAGCCTTAAGTTTCTCAACTTGTCCTTGTTATGATGATTCCAGGTAGTATCAATAGCTCCTTGCAGCCCTATGAGATGGATGAGAAAGCACTCTGAGACTTCAACAATTTCAATAAACTGCAAAAACAGAGGAAAGTAGATTTCCCTCGGACAGGGAGATAGTTTCAAAAATGGGAATAACTTGAAGCAGCCTCACTTCAAAATTATTGACTATTAGCTGCCATTAGATCATAGAATCATCATAGAATGGTTTATGTTGAAATGCTACCTTGAAGATCATCTAGTTCCAGCTCTGCTGCTGTGGGCAGGGACATCTACCACTTGATCAGGTTTTTTAACAAACTGGCCTTGAGCACTCCCAGGGATGGGGCATCCACAACTTCTCTGGACAACCTGTTACAATGCCTCACCATTCTCATAGAAAATAAGGTTTTCCTAATACCTGGTCTAAATTTACTCTCTATCTGAATCCATCCTGTCACTACATACTCTTGTAAATAGTCTTGCCCCATCTTTCTTGTAAGTTCTCTCCAGGTACTGGAAGGCTGCAATTGGGTCATCCCAAAGCCTTCTCTCTTCCAGGCTGAACAATCCAAATCTCTCAGCATTTCCTCACAGCAAAGGTTCTCCATCCATCTGATCAATCTGGTGACCTTCCTCTGCACTCACTCCAACAGCTCAATGTCCTACATGTGCTCAGGACCCCAGAGCTGACATAGCACTGCTGGTGGGGTCTCAGCAGAGCAGAGCAGAGAGGCAGAATCCCCTCCCTCCCCTGCTGCCCCCGCTGATTTGGATGCAGCCCAGGACACGTTTGGCTCTCTGGGCTGTGAGTGCCCATGGCTGGGTCATGTCCAGTCTCTCACCCACCAGCACCCCAAGCCCATCTCCTCAGGGCTGCTCTCAATCTGCCCATGCCCCAGCCTGTACTGATAACAGAGGTTGCCCTGACAAAGGTGCAGCACCCTGTACATGGTCTCGTTAAACCACGTCAGATTTCCATGCACCTGCTCCTTGAGCGTGTTAGAGTCTCTCTGGATGGCAGCTCCTCCTTTAGGTGTGCCAAGGGTGCACTCAGTTCCTCTGTGTCATTAATGAAGATACTAAATAACACTGGTCCCAGTACACTGAGCCTTGAGGGACACCACTCATTACTGATAGCTACTGGGACTCTGAGCCATCGACCAATTCCCTCTGGATGTGACCATCCAAGCAATTCCTATTCCACCTAACAGTCCACCCATCATTCTCCAGTTTGGAGGGAAGGATGCTGTGGGGACCATGTCAAAGGCTTTACAGAACTCCATATAAATCCAGTTTTTATACTGAAATTTTCCATTTCTGTCTGTACTGAGGTCTGATTTTTCTTGCATGCTACAGGATTCAAAGCATGCAGATTGTACTTAAATACTTTAACTTTCATCACTTGTCAAAACAGATCCTCATTCCTCTTGGTCTGAAGTAGATGCACTACTCCAATACTGCATACCAAGGCAGAAATCTAAAGGGGAGAAATAACAACTATCTCATAGTGGCTGTTGGATGCTTCTGGATTTTCTTTTTGTTGTTGTTGTTTTATATATTATATTCCCAAGCACATTTTGTGAAAAGAGTGACTAAGGTTATTTTTTTTAAAGACCCTATAAAAAGCAGCTGATGTGCTGCACTTGGACTGGTGGACTGCATTTGTTTACTGCTTTGTTCATAATCTAAAAAACATTCTGCTTTTTAATATTTTGGTGTTGTAACAATTTACTTACCTTGGTAGTACATTTAAGGGATGAGATATTAGAAAACAAAATGACAGCAGCAGTCTCTAAGAACCAGTTATGTTGAATGTCAACTGTATTTCTATAATGTGAAAAAGTGATACAACAAATATAAAGGTAGAGCATTCAATAAATTATCTGCAAAGCAGAAATCATTATATTCACAGATCTTCAAGATGATTCCACCAGAATCTTGAGATCTCTTACTATTTTTTTTTTCCTGATTTACTCCACACTTGCAGAATCTTTATACATCCAAGGTCAGCAAGCAGGACTGCTTCAGGAACAACATAGGCTGTTTCCTGGTCTTGTTCAAGTGTCAAATGCTCTCTTTCTTGGATGGCTGGATAAAAACCTCTAAACTCTTTCTTAGTTCATTACATGTATATATTCTTATAAAAATACTACCTTCAAATCATTTTTCATTGTTTTATTTGTCAGGAAGATTCCTCTGAACAATATAGGTTTTATCTGCCCCCTCAAAAATGCTATTCACACTCAGTTCTGGAAAAGTCTTCAGATTTTCCCCCCCTCTGCTTTCCTATTCTGTTCTAAAAACAAGAAAAAACCCACAAGCTAACAGCCATTCATAAATATTTAATAAATACTGTAGGAGAAGATTCCAAGAATAATTACTTCAGATTATATTTTCCTACATAATGGATATCTTCATTGGTTGAAACACTGAATGACAAACTACAGTAAAAGCAAGCCTAAAGCACTGAATATTTATGCTTGCCTGTGATTTCCATGAAGAAAAAATTACTCAGAAGTAATGTAAACAAACTTCTTAGCAATGAGATAAGATACAAAGAGAATAATCTGAGGATCAGCTAGCAGCACAAAAGACTCCAGGACACAAAGTTCCAGACTTGCAAACTTTACTCTAAAATCAATTATTGTTCCCATAATGACTTTCTAGATTTCTGTAAGGACTTTTCACCTGATTTCAGTTGGCATGAAGGCAGTATTCAGTAGACAAATGACACAAAATCCTTATGGGAAGTAGTTTTTATAGATTCATGAACAAATCTATAAAATCTTGAAGCCTAATTCAAGTCTCACTCAAAGGTGAAGAGACTTGTAGCACATTTGGATCAGATTTGAGCAACCCTGGCAGCAGGGTTGGACCAGATGATCTTTGAAGGTTCCTTCCAACCCAAACCATTATGTGATTCTATGAAAGAAAGATAAACTTCAGAAAGAAAAAGCAACATCTTAGCAAAGATAGAGAGTGGTGTTCCGAGATATGCTGGAATCAAGCACATGACAAAAGAAGAACATTCAAAACAATTGCAGAAAAACTAAGCAGAGTAAAGGGAAAAATTTCCAGTATCTACTGTATTCTGACAATATAACTACAGGAATGAACACATCTGTATGTAGTAGTGAAAGCTGAAAACATGAATCAGTTTTATTTTCATGGGAAAGGTACAACTTGACTTTGTTTTGTGCCTATGGCAAATTACTGCTCTATATCCTAGTAGAGGAATTCAGAAACCAGAATTTTCCTGTATCTTCTCAGTTAGTTAACTTCCCACATATCTCCTGCAAAAGCCATCAAGCCCTGGAAAGGTCTTGTCACTAATTTTACCTCTAATCAATCTCACCTCTCCAACCTCTTCAGTTAGTTACTGGACAAAGAGAAAAAGAATGTGGCTTCCTGCTCTCCAAGTACAGTAAATTTAGACTTTTGTTTCCTATTAGTGCACCGCTGTTTTAAAATTAATACCTGAAATGAACTATTTTAGATTTGACCAAATGGAGATTTTTGCCGTTGTTCAGCTGAACATAAAACTGGTTTTGTTTTATTAGAAGAAAACGATAGAATTTTCTGAATCTGCAGTAATCTTTCCACTTCTCCCAATTCAGATTTGGAAGCCAAATTTAATCAATTATTCACATTCCCAAAGGACAAATGCAGCCTAGTTATCAGTGTCTCTTAAAAAGCTGACAAACTACCTGTACTCATTAATTAGCACATAGCCCCCATTTAAATGGGGGGACTTGTCATTAAGTTGTTAAATTCCTTGGCTACTTGCAGTGATTAAAATCCACATCCCCAAAGCCTACTAGGATATTGCCTACATACATCAAGGTGCTACTGCATGAATGATGACCAATAAAAATAATTTACAGAAGTCTGAATTTAATTGACCATGCTGCCAGCTTCCCTTTCAAGGGATTGGAGGAATGAGTTACCAATTTAAATTAAAATCCCATGTATCATTACAAGAACAACAGAAATTGATTGCAGTCTCCTGATTACAATTCTGGGAGGATTAGAAGCTCTTGAATTTTTATAATTAAAGAATTATATGGCTACACTTTTGTCAATCTAACACAATATCTCATAGTAGGAAACTATGTAGATTTTTTATTTTTAAGAGGAGGATCATAAACCTTGATCCACAGATTATTTTGATGCCCCCTCAAAAAAAACATAAAAACTAGTTTTAAAATAATTCAAGCTAAACAGAAAAGGACAAAAGTATTACTAATTAATTTCCCTAGCATATTTTTAACTAATTGGTTAGATAAGATGTACTTTTATTTTCAGAAAACAATTAAAAGCCCCTTTTTAATCTTAAATAACCTCAATACTTTTCCTAATTTTTTGCCATGTTTTATTATTTTCTTTTTGTGCCACTTTTCTGACTGAACTAATCATGCTGTTTTATGCAGACGACTGGGATAAAAGTCAATGAACAAACACTTTCTGTGAGGAGCTGATTACCAGTAGCAGCATCTCTCAGTAAGGGTCTTCTGAGCCATGAACAAACCTCTCTTTGTCCTCCCTGGTGAAAAACACCAGCACCACTCTGCAAGTCAGCCTATTCAGCTGCAGACGAGTTGGCAGAGCAGGACATTCTCCACCATAAATTCTTTTGTGCACTCAAGTGCAACTTGAGCATCTTTTTGATTATTTTAGCAATGGATAGAAATATTAATTTGCTACAGGTATTGTGATCCCAGTGTACATTTAATGGGAAGAAAGAGAAATATCCCTACAACATTTCGAATGCATCAGAAATAGGATCTCTCCAGAGATGTGCACAGGCATCATACAGGATTTCACAATCTTTTTCTTCAGGTAGTAAAGAAACTGCTGCTGGGTCATGTCAGCTCCCCAGATGGTTTTCATCAGTAATAACGAGCAGTGTTCCTGACCTGAAGAGGAAAACCTAGATCCCCCAGTGACAAATTCCCTTCTCTACCATCAGAGCAGGGTCTGTGACTTCAGATGTAATCATGTCTTAGGAGTTGTGCGTTTGTCTCTAATTCTTGTTCAGTTGCTACATTCTTGCATTTTTTCTCCTGCTAAAATGACAAAATTCAGAAGGATTCTTCTTTGAATTTCATAGTGTCCTAGGACCAGTAAACCTTCAATGATAAACTACTGAGAAATAAACATATTTTTTCCAAGTAATGACTGCATTGAAGCATGTGTCCAAGAATGTTAGCCTAATACATGCAGAAAAAAGACAAACTATATAAGGCTATAATGGAGGAGAGACCAGGAGATAAAGATTATGAAAGACACCTCTCTCACATTACATTCCTGTCTGCCAGAAAACTGCTAGAGGACCAAAAAACCCCAAAACACCCCCAAAAGCAGTGTAATCTTGTTGCAATTGATCCATGCAGTACTGCCTCTTAGTGATAAAGAGCATGTAAAAATTTTATTCTGGATTATAAGGGCACAGACTTTGAATGTCTTGATCAATGGCCAGAGCTGTAGCTCTGGAACATTGTCTTCTTGCAAGTTTCCATTTGGGGAGAAAGAAAAAACAAATAAACAAAGTCTCTTTGACTTTGAGTTCGAGGAATACCAAACCATAACATTTCAAGAGCTTTGACTACTAAAGCTCCTAAACCCATATTTATGTCATAAAACATTTTGCTTCAGTTTTAGCTATCATTGATGCTGCTGAATAAATTGCCTACTAATAATAAATGCAAATGTTCCAAAGCAATGTTTACACTCAGCAAGAAGTTTCAAAAAAATCTTTTTAACTACCAAGTGTGAAAAGTCAGCACTGATTAAAATACAATTAAATGTGTTATACAGGAATATTTCCAAAATGAAGATGGACTTAGTTATCTCAATAAATAGGCTGAACAGTTTTTAAAGCCTCTAGTTTTCAATCCTAGATCTGCATTCTGAGCTTCTAAATCATCTCTATTTCAGACCTGTTTTCTTCTTGCTTATTACAGCTTTCTATCTGGCAAAGAAATTGTTCTTGTTTCTGACATTTGATACAGATACTGAGTTTAGTCACCTGATGGGCCAAACAGGACTTCAAATTACAGCAAAGAAGAATAGCAGTTGGCAAAGACGGTTGAAAAGTTGATCTGCATTAAACATGTTTGAGTGACCTCTCATACTAGTACTTGTCATACTGGGAGAGAAAAAGAGTCCATCTGAAACACACTGGTTTTGTTTTTTTATGTGAACTTGTAACAAGAAAATGAAGTCCAAAGAATTTTTTCTTTTAGATAGAGATGTCAAATAGAAAAATAGAAAAAAGGAGCATGTTCTGAAACTGAAATTAACAGATAAAGTCCTTGTTAAGACTGTTACTTGTATACTCAGTTATAAATGGGCTAGGGTAGGAGTGAGCGATAGGGTTTGTTTTTTGAGTTTTTTTACCAGATAACTTAGGTGGTCAACATTTTTTCTCTGTGAAAAAGATATATTCTTAATTTATATGAGAAGTTAGTTAAACCACTTGTATAACTTAATAGATGTTTCTAAAAATTATTTTTAATTCTTCCTTTGAGCTTCTTTTCAGCTATTTACAAACCGAAAATTATAAAAATTTGAAGATGATATCCCGAAAACTAAATACTTCATTGCTATAAATCATAGCAATTACTTTGGATTTTCTTTTGCAGAAATTTCTCAGCCAATAATTGAAAGTCAAAAGTAACTAATGTCTAATTTGATGGAAAAGCTCTTTTAACTGAAAATATTTCAGAAATTATTTTAATTTCTTCTAGTTTAGTTACTATATGCTATCATTTTGATTTCTGCTATCTACAGAAAGAAGAACCTTCAGAGAGGAAGAAGAAGACCCTAGGATTTACACACAGAAAAAATATGCAGGAAAGTTTCTAAACATATTTATGTTGACCACATTAGAAACATCACTGCTGTTAAAAGATGCAGAAGTATTAAAATAAGCTCATATCTTCAAACTCTGTAAGTTCAGGATGTTTTCCTCAGTGACAGGCAGTAGGTGACAGTATCACTGTGGAAGGTAGGCTTTCAGTCTCCAGTTCAACTTAATTTGAAGTCAATCCTCTTGGATACACTTCTGAAAAATCCCCATACACTGATTACATTTCCCACTATAAACACAATATTGTACTGTCAAATTCCGACATCACAGCTTCTGAAATTTTGTGGTTTGAGTAATAATCTGTTAATAGGTTATTTTAAAAGACAGGAAGTCTTAAAATATATCTTAGCAGAAATGGAAGAGGAAATACCAGTTAAAACCAAAGATCAATAGCAGTATCTCCTTCACACTAAATTTTTAGTTAATACTTAGCCTATACCAAATTTGCGCTGAATATGGCCAACACCTAGAAACTAGCCTTTAAAAACAAAACACTTCCTGCAAAAAACTCCACCAAATGTAACACATAAATTTGTGCTGATGAGCATCCTGGAGCATTACTGACATCAGAAGATTTGATTTTTCACCAAAGTACTATAATTTTCTGTGACTGTCTTGCCTAGGTCGACTTCCAAACCTGCCAAGAGGTTTAGAATAAAGACTGAAATGGAAAGAGTAATAGCAGAGAGTGAGAGGCATTTTAATGGACTACACTGAATTTTCTGTAAAATGAATGGGAATTCCAGAAAAATGGATATGAAAATTTCAAAGAGCTACCATATTTCCCTCTAAATTTGCAATGCAGACACAATGAAACAGTCTTTCACATACTTGGTGCACATACAATTTAAAATCTTCACCAGAAGTCTGAAAGCAATCACTCTATACTATAAGCAGCACAAGAATGGCTTCAGTTTAGTCAAAGGTGCAGAATGTGTTTCATACCTTATCTCAGTTTCTCTCCTTCTCTTGGAACATGCTAAGACACATTTCCATTGGTCCTTTTCTTTCTAATTTCTTATTTTCTGGAATTTTTCAGTATTTATCTTTACTCTCCATTTCCGCCAAATTGTTACACAATTTTCTTTAACAGTTTTTGCTACGACAGTCAAAACTCTCCAAAAGGGGCTGTGCAGCCCCTTCACCACTCAGTTCTTCTTTGTCTTGCATCTTGGTAAAGGAAAACTTGGTTGCTCAAAACCAGCATATAAATCTGGGAGCCTGGGAATGTTTCCAAGCTTCTAAAGTCTGAGCATATATCCTACCTATATCCACGATAAGGCAGGACTTAGGCAAATGATAAGTCTTTTGCCTAAATCCTGATGTCTTTCAAAGGTAATCCATCCCCAAAGATGAGTAAGAGTCGTAACTCTCATTGACCAGGTCTCTACAGCACAGAGTCTGAGCTCGGCTGGGAAATGACCTCAGCTGAACAGATGGTGTCCCAGTTCAGACACTCTCGTTGCCTTTAGAGACTGAAGTTATTAAGAATTAACTTCTCTGACAATTTCTCCGTCTTTCTGACAGAGAAAGCTGTATGTGATGAATTCTGTATTGGCTGGTGTGTGAATAACAGAACTTTAAAAAAATTTAACAGTTTCACATCCTTAACTGCGCTGGATGAATTAGCAGAACGCCCTCTCCCAAGTCATTACAGAATTGTATTATCTCTTTTAACCAAAATCCCCAGTTACTACAATGAAGACATGCTGTTAGCTGGCAAATTTTCATCTCCCAAGTCTGTACTCAAACTCTAACGTAGCTGAAAGCCATTGGAAATAGCTGCTAGGCCATGAAAAAATGAGGATTAACCATCTATAAAGTGTTATTTATAGCATACAAAGCATTACCTAGGGGTGAATTACTAATTCACCAGTGGTTTCTCTGTGACAGAGTCACCTTGGAACCTGCCTGAATTTCCATCCATAGAGTTCCTGGGTTTTTTGTTGGTTTGTTTTTTTGTTTCGGTTTTTTTCCAATAATACATTGTCCTCAGTTTATCTTTTTGTCATTTTAAAATGCATTGCTCTATTTTGACAGGATTATTTTGTCTGCTGATAATGACTAGGCTGATCAAACAGATTCACTTATTTCTTAGACTACTTGTATGTATCACCTAAGTTCTACAAAGTAGTGAGTCATGGATTGCTAGAAGCATTGTTCAAGTGTGGGGGGCAGGGGAAAGTACTACACTACTCATTACACAAAAAATATTAGTATAGGTGGCTAAATATTTGGCCAAATGCTTAGCTGGGAACTAGTCATGCTTCTTATTCCTCATTATTGAAAGAGAATTTTAAAAAAACCCTTATTCTGAAATTTGTGGTTAAGAGCAGGAACTTGTTCAGTAGATGCCTAATACACAGTGACTAAGAATTTGTTTTTAAAGAGTTAATCTGAAACTGCAGTATCACTCTATCAAATATAAAAAATTATTTTCCTTCAGTGAAGGCAAAAACATAACATATATATATAAAGTCTTATGTTTTCCTTTCTTTGAAATGCTTTGAAAGCAATCTTTGCCAGTGCCAATATGTTTTACATGATGTTCCCATCAGAATTTATTACCATTAGAAAAAAAAAGAAAATCACAAGTGTTTGATAAAATTGTAAGTTCTTCCTAGGTATTTTGCCTAACAACATTGCTTTATGTAAATGCAGAACAGCAGCTGATTGATTGATTCACACACCAGCAAGAAATATAATCCTACAGTAGTTCTGTGTGCATTACTCTTCCTTACCCTTTCCCTCTTTGGCCCCTGGGAAGGTATTGACTCACCATTAATATTATGTGAGTAAATTGCTCTTTAGTCCTGTGGGGGCTTAATAGTATCAGAAAAGTGAGGGCGTTCAGAAGAGTATATGACCAGACTCAAATTTGTGTTGTAGCCCAAATTAAGAATTGCTCTTTCACAATAATATTTCCAATACCTACAATAAAAGGATCATTCCCTAGGAATTACAAATATAAAATATGAGTCCAATCCTAATCTAATAAATGGATTTCAAAAAAATGTTCTAAAGAAAAGTATAGTGTCTATGAAGACACTCTGAAAACAGCTCAGATTTCATATTACATACTTACATTTCTGATATATGTTCAGGTTCTAATACAAGGAATTTCATTTTGGAGCTGCAAACTTCTTTTTCAATTATGACTTCAAAATCAAACGACAAAAAATTTAAATAGTGCATCAATATTTCATTAAAATCTTTCATGCTTGCATTTTTTTTAATGGAAATACATCATAAGCATGAGAGAATGCCTTACAGAGCAATTTGTCTAAGTTTTTTAAAGCACCATTGGTTTTAATCAATGAAGTTTTCAGACATTTTGATGTCACAGGCATAAGCCAGAAATTTCAGAGGTAAGTTATGGCTATTGGTCATTTCTGCAAGAGAACAATATGGCCATTATGATCCAATTACCAATGCTCAATCCTCAAAATCAAATACAAGTTATTTATCTGCTGGCAGACTACTAACCTATGGCAGAGATTTCTATTTTTAACAGACATTTACATGCATCTACCTCTAAAAGCAACAGGAAAGGAAACACAATTACAAAAAAAGGAATACACCTTTCTCAAGTCTTCTCAGGAATTGAATCTCTTGAATCCACTTTGACTTTCCTGAACACTGAGGATGTCTGCTAGCAACCCTACAAATAAAGTGAATATAAATCCTGAAAATACCAAACAGGTGTTGCTATTCAATGTAAGGGACTTACCAAAATGAGATTTGTCAATCACTTTCCTACTGTCAGTTTCATTTAAGGAATTGTGATTAGCACAGGGGTCTATAAGGAAAGTTACATGGGATAATAAGTGACAATTGACTGCACGTATGAGCATTTTTCAAGTGATCTATACTTTGTCATTTAACTCTAAATTAATGTTTAATAGATAGAAATAAGCATGAGAGAATGCCTTATTAGTCTGTAATCTGACTCCTAATGAGATTATTTCAAATGGAGGAAATTCCAAACAGAGAAAACAGAACGTGAAGATTAATGATGAAAGAAAAATGTAAAACATGGAGCTGACAAAACAAGAGTGAGATAATCCAGTTGTACCCTTGCAATCAATAGAAACGTCTAGAGGCTTTATTTTTGGACAGCCATTTTCACAGTTGGTATATCAGTCAGGAAGTAGAGAAAATACAGGGAGTCAATATATATTATAATAGTCCCAGGTTTAACAAGATTTATATTCTCTAGAAAGAAAAATAAAATCAAAGAACTGATCAGAAAAACAGACTCTTACTAACACAGAAAATAACAGCTCAATCAAACTTCAACTGAATTTAACTAGTATGTTCTGTAACTGATATCACCCATTACAGTGCTTAGAGAATGGCACATAACACTGTCTTTTACAGATTGTGTAAGTGCATTGTACAATAAACACACAGCATTAAATATAGTCACATTCAAAGTCCACTGATGCCAAAGGAAAGTAGCCTAACTTTAATCCTAATTTTTTGTTTTATAGATTTTTGACAGTGTGAAGATTTCTGGACAAAGCACAAATAAGGTGGTGTGAAGCATGATCCTGGATTATTTTCTCTTTGTTCTTAATCACTTAGTACTGATTTTGTAGCAGAATGTCTAGAAGTTATTTCTATTGTTCTTTTTTTATCTTGATGTTAGCAGTAAATCTTTTATTTCATATAGCATCAAGGTAGAGTGATCTGGATTGTCTAACACACATGTAGAGGCACCTAAGGACGAATGTTCCTGTCAAACACAGAACAACAGTACTCCTGAAAGAACCAGGGGTCTGAGTATCTCCTATCTCCCAGGCTGTAGCAATAAGTCTTTGCAAGGCTCTCAATTGAGATTTCCTTTCAGCATCCTAATTTTCTACTGCTGTATGTTCCTAGAGGAAGAAAATGAAGAAAGTGAAGGGAGCATATCTAGCCTTATGGACAAAAATGTGACAACACAGGACATGATGGGCACCGTGGCAAAGAACTTGTCACCTCATTCAGACTTTGATCTATGCTATTTTCCTGGCAGGACCAAAACATGGTATAGCCTGGAGTGTTCAGTGTTTCCTAAAATAGCTCTGAATTTCTATCAAACTTCAACAAGAGGAGTCTTCTTTAGCATGCTAGTTTTTACGTTACTAAGAGCAGTGCCTGCTAACACACACTTTGAATTAATTTTATTGAGATTGCAATAAAAACATATAGTGAGAACTGTTGGTCCAAAAATTCTCCCTTCATGGTGGTATCACATACATAGGAGAGGAGAGGCTCTTTTGTTTGGTAGTCCCAGATGATGACTGTCATAATAAGCAGAAAGAATAAACAAGTCACACAGAATTTACATTCTTCATTAAATCTTAATTCTCAACACTGCACTTGGTGGAGTGTTCTGTATATTTCACCTCCTGACTGATTGTTAAGGCCATGATAAAAACCACACATAACTATTTATTCCATTTAATCATGTCTCTCTTGGTGAAAAAGTTGCATTATGTAAATGAATCTAAATGCAT
>VWYI01049633.1:76350-87518 GCA_013399455.1 Anthoscopus minutus | reverse complement strand
TTCCTTCCGCGCTTCCTTCCGCCCTTCCTACCTTTCGCCCTTCCTTCCTTCCTTCCTTCCTCTTTCATCCCTCTCTCTCATGCTCTTCCCTTCCACACCACCCTTTTGTTCCAAACCCACCACCACATGCTTGTACTTGGAGATCAGGGACAAACTTAACACAGATTTGCATGGCAGGTGTGTGATTTACCCATAAAACTTCACAAACTTTCACAGACCCTCTGATTTTGGTTGTTCCCTTAAACCAGGAGCATCTGCAGAACTTAGAAGTTCCCTTCTCCTTTGTGGAGGATGCCACAGTGAATCCTTGCTTAGTTTGCAGCACCTCCTCCTGAATACTCCTCCTCACTGGCTGAAGGGTCATGCAGAGCCCACTCTGGATGCTTTGCTTGTCTTCTTATTCCTGTTTAAGAGGAGAAATGTGTTTTTACTGTCCTACTGCACCTTTTCATTGACATGAACATGGACCGGCAGCATGATAGCAGCCACCTACCTTTTAATTTTTTTTTTAAATATACCCCACACACATTGCTTCTGTCTATCTAAAGTCTTGGTTTATTTTCATGTATTTATGAATTTTGTTAAATCTTCCTTATTGCCAAATGTATTTGCCAAAACAACAAGCAGAAAAAGTAGTCATTCTGTCTTCTTTACAAAACAGTTTTTCAGGGCATTTTTTTGTATATTAGATTATGTCTCAAGAGGTAACAGAGAAGGTAAAGAAAAATTTAAAGGAATTTTAAGAATCACAAGACAAATATAGAATTAGCCACAAACTCAACAAGATGAAGGCTGGAAGGAAAACAATGCCTTTAAGCTTAGTTTCCTTTTACAGTTAAAGAATTCATCTTGGGAACTTGGGAAAGTATACTTTACAGGGCTACTCAAATGAAACACATTAACAATTCTTTTTTTTTTTGACAAAGACTTCCAAAAAGTTTCAAAGGAACCTTATTATAACTATAACTATTAATTAGAAAAATTCAGCACTAAAGGCTTTCCCTGTAGGAATATGTCACTGAAACATCTTTTTTTTACCTCATGCTTTCCATGAAAAGGAAGGTTTCACATGTAGAAACATTGGCTAATGTAACAATAGAAGCAAGTTGCAGTGTTGTAAACTAAGGAAATTTAATTTCTTTTTTAATGGGGAGGATTATTTCCTATAAGTAGCACATTACAGTTTTAAGATTCTTATTTTTTAATGCACAGATGCATCAGGTGGGATCTCCCTGTCCTTATGTAAGAGTGCATTTATGTTTATCTATTCCAGACTTGTTTATCATTAATAATCAATTCTAGGCATAATTATTCTTATGTATCACATTTCTCCAAATGAAAAAGTATGTGCATACCAAATATGTATTTAGTTTTGAGCTGACAGCATCTATGTTTGCACAACATCTTGAGAGAAAATACTCGTATTTGCTTTTGTGATATGCAGGGCAAGAGTTTGAGTGCGTGGGCGTTTTTTCATGTGCAGATGAAAGCACACTCAGTGGCCTAAGAGACAGTAAGACAGACTGGAAAACTGAAGTACAACAGATACAACAAGCAGTGGGGAGAAAGTAGGAAATGAGAGCCCACTCTTTCTTCTTCAGGGAGCAAAGGGAAAGGAAACAATCTTCCAAAAGTCTTCCTGAAGAGGAAAGAGAGAAATTTCTGGGCTGCACCCAGAGCCCCAGAGCAGCAGGGGAGGGGAGGGGGGATTCTGCCCCTCTGCCCCGCTCTGCTGAGACCCCCCTGCAGGGCTGCATCCAGCCCTGGGCCCAGCACAGGAAGGACAGGGAGCTGCTGGAGCCAGGCCAGAGCAGGGACACCAAGGGCATCAGAGGGATGGGGCAGCTCTGCTGGGAGGAAAGGCTGAGGGAATTGGGATTGTGCAGCCTGGAGAAGAGAAGGCTTTGGGGTGACCTCACTGTGGCCTTGCAATGCCTGAAGTGAGCCACAGGAAAGATGGAGAGAGACTCTTGACAGGGGCCTGGAGTGCCAGGACGAGGGGCAATGGCATCACACTGACAGAGAGCCGGGTTAGATGGGATATGAGGAAGAAATTGTTCCCTGTGAGGGTGGAGAGGCCCTGGCACAGGTTTCCCAGAGCAGCTGTGGCTGCCCCATCCCTGGCAGTGTTCCAGGCCAGGCTGGATGAGCTCTGAGCAACCTGGGCTAGTTGAAGGTGTCCCTGTCATTGGCCACCTCCTCAGGTGGCACATCTCTAAACAAGGGCAGTGTTAGTCAACATTTTTGGACCATGAAAATTACTCTAGGTCTTCTGTTAGGTATATCTCGGTTTCAGCATGCAGATATGAGTTATACTTGTGGCCTACAAGGCTGAGAAGGAATTGGCAGGAAGCAATACAATCCCATACTAAGCAGTATTGTATCATACCTCTGGGAAATAGCAATACATTTTGTAAACATTAAGAAGTTTGCAAGGGGGTCTGAAAATTAATTTTAGTATTTTGTTCTTCTTTTCAAAAATGTTCTAAAATTACAAATATATTGATTTCTAGAGAAGACTATGTTTAGTGTTTTTGGACCAATTCACTTAAGTGAGTTTAGTTTAAAGCCAAAGGAAACATGCCCTTATTTACACCCAGCCGACTTCTTCCTATTCAGTGAACATTTACAAATGGACAAATGGGATAAATTCGTTGTGTGGCTGCTTTATCTCAATCCATGAACCAACTATCACATAACTGTGTCTTTCACAGGAATCCATCCAGCCTGCACAGCTAAGATGTGGTAACCCACAGAAGTTAAAACCCTTGATAGGGCAGATTGAAGATTAGCTTCAGGAGGCAATCTCAAGACACCGAACTGCAAATTACTTTGTTGTGGTTTAACCCCACACAGCCACTCTCCTCTTCCCCACTGGGTAGGAAAAAAGCTGGAATTGGCAGGGTGAAGGCCAGAAAACTCATGGGTTGAGATAAGGACAGTTTAATAGGGAAAGCAAAAGCCAGGCAAGCCAGCAAAGCACAGAAAGGAATTAATTTGCCCCTTCTCATAAGCAGGCAGGTTCAGGAGAATAGGGCTACATCACACACACCTGGGGGAAAAAATGCCATCACTTCAAACACCCCTCTTCCTTCTTCATCCCCAGCTTTTCAAGCTGAGCATGATGCCAAATGGTCTGGAATGTCCCTTTGGCCAGGTGGGGTGAGGGGAATGTCCCTGGGGTCAGTTGGGTCCTGGCTGTGTCCCCTCACAACTCGTGCACCCTCCTTGCTGATGGGATGGGGTGAGAAGCAGAAAAGGCCTCAGTACTGTGTAATTGCTGCTCAGCAAGAACTAAAACATGCCAATGTTACCTACCCTGCCTCCAGCACAAATCCAAAACACAGCTCCATGTCATCTACTGTGAGGGAAATTAGCTCTGTCCCAGACAAAACGAGCACATCCTTCAACTCTGAGTTTCTGCATGCCTGCTAATAACAGCTCCAAAACTCTCCTGTGACATGGTATTTGCATTGAAAGCCAGTTTAAACTCCAGGAATTGAAATGGACTCACCAGGATTTGGGTATTATGCCATATAATAAGCACTGATAACAGAATACATAGAGTTACTTCACTAATTCCAAGGCCTTTTTCAGACTCATACGGTATCCACAAAATTCGCACTTCCATTGCAATGCAGTCTCATGGCATCCCTATACTTTTGGCAGAATATGCCAGCCTGTGTCTTTATGTTCTTCATTGTCAGGATAATCCACTTTAAATGTCTTTTTGCAAATGATTTTTTTTTCACGGATTGTACATCTTTTTATTGGTGCAGTAATCATCTTGGTTCTGAACATTTCATTCCTTCCGTTAAAACCTGTGGGATAATTTCTGCAGAAAATCCTCCTATTTCACCTGTATACATGTGTTTTGGGGAAATGAAGTGACATAATGCTTTCAATAATTCATAGTAAATAGATTTCATAGAATATCCTGAGTCAGAAGGCTCCCACAAGGATCATTGAAGTCACACTCCTGCCTCTGCACAGGACAGCTCTTTGTTATGCTAGTAAAAAGTAGCTGGGCCTGGTACACATCTCTTTTAAATGCATAAACAAGGACTGTATCTTTTCTAGATTTGAGTCTGGCCCTTATTTCCAGGTTTCAAAATTTCTCTTATATGGTATTTCTATTCCTCTAGGTCCAGCTTCTCTGTCTCCACTTATGAGCCCTAAATTCCCCATTCCTGAGGGAAATGTCACAATATATAGCATAGAATCATTATGGTTGGAAAAGACCTATAAAACCAGTGAATACACCCACCAAGCTATCATTGACCCATGTCCCCAAGTGCCACATTTGCTTGATTTTGAACCCATTTGCCCAGAGGGACAAATTTAGCTCCAGTAAAGCTCACAAGGGTTTTATCTTGCACAAGAGCAGCAGCAGAGACTGCATAACACCTGATCCTAACTAGCCACACTGCCAGTGAGCTGAGGTACTGGGAGATTTCACAGTTTAGGGCTTACAGCAAAACACTGACAGTCTCCATCAACTCTCTTCTTACCAGGGATTGGTTCTACCAGCCCTGGCCCTGTATGTGCAGGATGGAAGGGAAAGAGCTCAGTTATGGAAGCCTTGCTGCCCTGATCCACTCACAGTCCTTTTTCAGACAGAATTCCCGTGTTGCTGCTTTCCTCGGGCATTGCTCCCTCCATACAGGCAGCCGTGCTGCCTGGCCATCTGCACTGCCACTGGCTGGGGACAACAGCAGCGTAGCAATCGCCATGATGGAGTTATCTGATAGCCATTAAATGTAATCCAGATTAGCAGAGCAAATACTTTTGAGTCTGCCTGATGGCTTTGCACTGCAAGACAGAGCTGTGGCAAATTTGGAACCTGGCACTGGCGTTTTTGTGTTCACACTCAGGTGCCACCTAAGTGCCCTGGTCCGAGGGGACCTGGAGGCAGCTTAAGTGACATTCTGGTCGCCTAGAAGCAATGTTTGGCTGCATATCTGTGTACATATTGACTCTTTCAAAGGCAAGGTGAAACTCTCTTACTTTTACACAGGTTCGTATCTCCTGCTCTTTAAAGGAATATTTTTTCATGTGCAACATCTATGGATTTAAGCATTTTTTCTTGTTTCACCTCTCTGTGAGAGATCACAAAACAGAAGGGAGCTGGGCTGAGAAGATAATGTCTTTCCCCTTTTTCTAAAAGATTGAGATGCGCTTTCACATATTTAATTTAGACTGCAATTTCTTCACTGGGCTTGTTATTAAGATATTCAGATCCTCAACCTAGAATACAGTAAGACAGACAATCAAAGATGTATCTTGCTCCCACATGCTAGAGATTAGCATGATTAATTGCATGGAGCCTTCTAACAACTCACAAATAACTTTTCTCTCAAAGCTCAGTTTTCTCACTAGCTGAAAGCAGAAAAAATGCATTTGTCAGCTGGCAGAAGAATCCTAGAGCTGAACACACAAGGTTTTTTTTTCCTGAAGGATCCCAAGTGCTGTAGAAGAAGGGCTGTCATGGCCTAATCTTTATCTCTGGCTGGTGCTGTGGTACTCTCTGTTCTGCTTGAGGGCTGGAGCATTGGCACAGAGCTTGTTACCTCAGTGGAGTGAGAACGAATTCTTCCCTCCTCAGAATTATCAGTAAGGAATCTCTTCAGTTATGTTTTTATCCAGGGCTTCTTCTCAGCCTTCAGAACCTTTATTTTGGTTGCTGAGTGATCCTACCACCCAGGTATAAGAGAACGTGATATATGTCAGCCTTCCATATTCAGCCTGGGATGAAGGCTAGGATTTCCCACTGTTGCTAAACTGCTTTGGTTATGGACTTTTAAAATTAACTTTTCCCACAAACCCTGATGATTACATTTTCCATTTATAGCTCCACTGGTCAGCTCTCACTCACGTTTGCAGTTTTCTGAAAAGTATTCTTGAGCTGAGACCAACAAAACAGGTGGCAGAAGTGAGATGCTTCTATCCCAAAGAACCCTTAATTCCTTCGAACTTCCCTGAGGAGCTTTGCCTCACTTTTGAACCTCCTGAAAAGCCATGTGTTCATGCATCCACGATGAATGAGGGCTGGCCAGGAATAAATGATGGAGACAACATACCCTCTAGTGGCAGGAAAATCTGTCACTCTAGTGCCTTGGGAGAAGCATTCAAGGACTCTAGAGGCTCGTAAGGGACAGCCAAGTAGGTGGTGAATGGCACTTAAACTCTTGTGGAGCAATCCTTTATAATATATTGACATCTCAAGAATCAAGTAGAAAGATTTGCCCAGAAAAATGAATGCCAAATTTGTATCCTTGATATCATCAACAGTCCCCTTTATTGCTGGCTAGTTCAGCACAATATTAACCAGAAATAACTGTAGCAAAATTACTTTCCTCTTTGTAATTTTTTTTCTTTTGTTCTTAGATAATCTCAACTGCTAACCCAGAATTACCACTACTTGTATGAAATAATGCAGCCAAATATCAGACACTTTCCATGCTTGGTTCTCATCAGCAATATATCCTTCAGGGTAAAACAAAAAACAATCTGCAGGAAGCAAAGTATCCTAGGTTTTGGCATTATTAAAAATATACACTTAAAAATTGACTGAGAACAGGAAGGATTTATTACCTGACATTTGAGCTCATATCCCTCTAGGTAGTTTTGTTCTTATACAACAGTTGCCTCAGCAAAGTCATGGAAGGGATAAGCATGTTTAATTCATGCCTGTTCATATAGAGGAGGTTGCATAAAGCTGCTTATGAGTTTGAAAGTCTGGTGTTTGGGGTTTGCTCAGCTATTTGCCTAAGGGCAGCATGACATTCCTGTGGTGTGTGCTTTCTTGAATTCTACACAATACACTATTTTTTTTTCCTAAAACCAGAGTTTAAAAAAAAATTAGGAAAACTCCTCCAACTTCAAGAAATTGTAAATTATAGAAAAAGATAATAGAGCTGTGATGAAGCATATATTGTTTCTAAGGTTTGGCAATGGCAAACTGGTGTAATAACCCGTTATTTACTGCAGTGCTGATCCAAATCACTGTCCCATTTCCAGGGTCCCCATGACATCATTCAAAGCAAGGTTGTTGCATTTCAGCAGTGCTGGCAGAGCTGACAGAGTCACAGTTTTGTTGTTGTCACATGTCAGTCCATCCATTTCATTTTGCTGTCCTGCATGAACTAGTTAAGCCAGTCTAATTAATTAGATATGTCTGGCTAATTTCTTCTCTCTTCATTACAGAGATCCTCTGAAGAGGATTTTCTAAAAGGTGGTGACCAATTTTGTTGCTTCTTCTACTCTTGCCGTGAGCCAGAATGCTTCAGTGAACCCCATCACCAGAGGCACACACCACCCTGCACTAATTATTGCACAGCCACCCATGTATCAACACTGACCAGTGGAGAATCCAGTAATTACAAAATAATTAAATTTTAAAAAAAAACCCAACTTGCTTTTGCCATTTAAAAGTAGCACAAATGTCTGGTGTCTTCAGCCACAATCTTGTGTCCTTGTCAAAAGCCAGATTAATCAACATATGAAATGCAGAATTTTCAAAGTGTTCTTTTCCAGAATTGTGCTAAGGTCCAGCTGCAAGCTTTGGCCTCATGTGGCAGGCTGGGGACACAAATCTGTGTGCTTCCCCCGTGCCACCCCACCAGGGAGCCAAGGGTTAAATGCCACAAAAGATTCTGGCTTACACAAACAGCAACCACATCTTTCCTAAAATGATAAGGGGTAATAATCATTGAGACGAAATAAAGACACTAATAAATGGCATCTGGGGAAAGACAAGAGATCCCTCAAGGTGCTCTTTGGGGGAAAAAACTAAGATGACTTTTTGTTTTATTAGGCCTCAGAGATTCTGCCCAGTTGAGCCTCATGGCACAAAGCCAGTAGGAATCATGCTTCAGTAGTCCTACTGCTTGTGAAATGGCTAATTTCACAATATATTTGGAAATCCTTAATAAGGATAACATTGTTTACCCTCCTCTACAAGGAGAGTTCAAAATTCTTGTTATTGTTCAAAATCCTTGTTATTGTTCAAAATCCTCATTACAAGGTTATCATACACTGACTGAATAACAAAACTGAGAGCAAGGAGCAGGTCTGGCCATGTGTGTGTGATGTAAGGGAAAGAAAACAAATTCAGAGACTTGAGCAAGAGGTAGAGAAGAGACATTAGGGAAACAAAAACTCATCAGGGAAAGAAGATCCCTAGAGAAGAGGAAAAAAGGATTGATGACATCCACTGGCAGGGCTGAGGGATGTGAAAGCACACCAGGGACAGGTGAGGTGTGAGAACTGAATATGAATGGAAAGACAAGGTATCAAAACCAAGAGAAGGGCCTGGGTTTTACTTTTGGAGTTTGGTTGATCATGTGGCTCTGAAACTCTTCCTGCTTCAGAGAAAAGCTGTCAGGAACCTAAAACCGTCTAGGATCTAAACTTTCCTGGCTTTTTGCAGCGGGGAGAAAAAAAAAAAGAAACTGAACAGGCTACAAGTTTAAAATGGCCTTTGGAGATATACTTGTTTTTCCCAGAAACATAGGCATTACTCATGGCCTGCTCTTTTTTCAAAAATCAAACTAAAGCAGGCCCTACTCCCTTTTTATTCAATTGATATTGAAGGACTTAGTCCAGAATGAGACAAAACACTGATGCTCCTCTAGGAAGCTACACTGGCCACAAAAACCTTATAGACTTATAAGACAAATAAAATACCCAACAATTAGAGTCCTAGCTATAACCCTATGCTACTTCTTGAAATATTGTTAGAATAAACCATATGCCAAGCAAAACGTCTCTAGAGAAGGGCAGACATGCCTCGTGGGCAGCAAGGAGTGAGGGAAATGTGTGAGAAACATCCAGCAGACACAAAGTGAGAGCAGGAGGAGGGAGAGGCAGTGCTCCAAGCACACAAGCAGAGATTCCCTGCTGGCCATGGAGAGGGCCACTATGCTGATTGCCTAAATCCTATGAGCTAAGCCTCTTAATGAAAAGTTCCATTAGAAAATGAGAGTGAAATAATTTCAGTTACTTGGTACCTCAGCTTATGGACTGATGAAGGTGAGGACTTATGTTCCTATTCCAATAATTTCTTCTCTTAGGGAAAAATATGTTATTTGTTTCATTTTCTCTGAGTAATTTACTACATTCTCTATGGCATTTCAGAGATCACTGGTAGATTTTTAAGACATTTTTGTGTTGGCACCAATTCTACCCCTCCCTCTATAATCAAAGAACCTATTGTCTCTTCAAAGATCTTCTTTTTTTCCCTCAGAAACATTTGATAAAATCTGTAATTTCTTTATCAAGGTGCTTTGACAAAGAAATAAATATAAGATTCTGGCTCAGCAGCAGTGTGTCCAGCAGGAGCAGAGCAGTGATTGTCTTTCTGTACTGGGCACTGATGAGAGCACACCTTGAATCTCATGTCCAGTTCTGGGCCTGTCACTACTAAGAGATACTGAGTTTTTGTCTGAAAGGGAGGCCAGGCACTGGAATGGGCTGTCCAGGGAGGTGGTGGAGTCCTTATCCATGAAGAAATGACTGGATGTGGCTCTCAGTGCTCTGGTTTGTCTGACAAGGTGGGGATTGGTCAAAACTTGGACTTGATGATCTTGGAGGTCTGTTCAAACAAGATTTATATATTTTCTTGTTGGATTCTATGTAGTGCTTTTACTCTGTTCTCAGACTTTTATGAGGTGGGTCTTTTCCCTCCTCGCCTCTCTCTTTTTCTTTTTTTTTTCCTTAATTCAGGAGCTGTTGCAGAGACAATTTTTTATCAGATGAAATATCCTCTGCCAGAAATATCCTCTGCCAGGCTGAAGTGGCTCTTTAGACTGCCTCTTTGAAAGAAGATTGTCAGAAAGGAAGTGAACATGTGAGCCACACTACTCTGAGTGTATCCCTCTCCCTTTGCCTTAGAAAATAATAGTTTGATTTTCACCAGTGCCACCTCAACAGGGAGATAAAGAGTTTCCAGGAACAGATAAAAGGGACAGCTGATTCCAAGCTGGAACAAAGGATAGCCTGCTTAATAGTCAGCTGATTTTCACTGGGTGTAACCTAGTCACTGGGTTCCAGGGAAAAAGAGCATCCAACTGAGTTTATTGGCTCCTGACAAGGCATTCCCAAGTCTGGCTGGAGCTGGAAAAGCCCTGGCCTCCCACAGAGAATTCTGTCACTTTAAGGAAAGATCATTAACTTAATTTCCTATGTTTTATTAAAATCAGTTCCACACCACAACCATCAAGACAGGTGAGCTATGTTAAAAACAAAGCAAAACAAAGCTAAACCCAGCAAGGACATCAGTCTGATTCTGGCTAAGATGAGGCTTTATAAAGTATTAGAAAGAAAATAGGTTCCTTCAACATTTTTGTGCAACATGGGAATCCATCTATCTTTCATTAACTTACACAACTTTTTTCCATTTGGAATTTTTTTTTCCTAGTTCTTCCTGTTCCATCCATTTTGTCCTGCATTCCTCTCCTCCATTCTCATTTCCAGAACTGCTTCTTCCTTGCTGCATTTTTTACATATTACATGCTAAGAAGTAGCCATGCAGTGCTGGACAGAAGCATATTTAGGGACTATCAGTGGAGTTAATATGGAACAGGGAAAAAACTCATATTAAAACAACAGTAATCTGTCTAAGGCCCAGTTCCCTGCATTTACAGCTGGATTAAATTGTGTTTCACTCACTGAGACATAGCAGGGTCTGATCTGCCCATCACTGGTTCTATTGAGGGATCTTCCATTCCTGCAGGCAGTAAAATATCTGGCAAAGAGATCTTGGGGAAGAAGCTTTTTGCCTTATCTTGTGTGAGGTGTAAGACAACTACCCCATGTTAGAAAAGTCCAAAGAGAAATTTAAACACCTGAAAATGTTCACCTGAGATGAAGGGAAAATATAAGATGTTTCAAGCATTTGAAAAATAATGAATTGTGTGAATTAATTATATTGTTCATGGTAGTCCATAACAAAATAATGATGAGTATCTAATGACATTTAGATGCAGAAAGCTTCAAAATATGAGAAGCTCTAAAAAAATAATGTAAGTCTAAAGTACAGTGAGAAACTAAGAGGCAAAGAAGCCAAAAATTGAATCTATTTCAGAAAAAGATCGACTATTCATATGCATATTCATAACCATTTGAAAATATAACAAATATTGTGCCACATAACAGATCAAGATTTT
>VWYI01049633.1:0-67603 GCA_013399455.1 Anthoscopus minutus | reverse complement strand
GGAAGGAAGCGCGGAAGGAAGGAAGCGCGGAAGGAAGCGTGGAAGGAAGGAAGCGCGGAAGGAAGGAAGGAAGGAAGGAAGGAAGGAAGGAAGCGCGGAAGGAAGCGCGGAAGGAAGGAAGGAAGCGCGGAAGCGCGGAAGGAAGGAAGGAAGCGCGGAAGGAAGCGCGGAAGGAAGGAAGGAAGGAAGGAAGGAAGGAAAGGATCACAGTGACATTCCGCTCGCACACGCTTCAGTTCAGCTGGGAAGACCATGCCCTCACCCAGTGGAGTTCCAACATCAGGCTGTCTCAGATATTGATTTCCAGATGTTTTCTGACCAGACGTTTCCACCTCTGACTTCCATCTTAGCAAACCCTCCAGCATGCTTTTGGTGGAGCTGTTCTCCCTTGCAAGACAAGGAAAGGAGTGAGAGCTTCTTAATATAGACCTTTGATAAAGAAATGTTTATCACATAGCTCTGCAATTTCTCCTCCATCTCTGATGGACTCACCTGTCCCATGCTCACTAATCCATCTTCTTCAGGCTGCTTGGCACCTTCCAGCCCTCTGAGGAATTTTCTGCAGCTACCATATGGAAAACAAAACAAAAAAAAATTAAAGAAAAAAAAAAGACAGCTAAAATGTTTTCTCCTTCTGCTTCTCAGTGAAAATTCCCTCAAAAGAGAGCAGTGGTCATTCACACAAAAATTATGCTTGACAGAACTCAAAATAAATACAATTTTAAGAACATCCATCTCATCCTTGTAAGGTGCTCAAGCCTATGCTGAATGAGGTTTGGGACAGTCTGGTCCAGTCAAGGGTGTCCCTGCCATGGCAGGGGGTTGGAATAAGTTGATTTTTAATGTCCTACCCAGCTCAAACCATTCTTTGATTCAATGATTTGATAAATAATAATGGAAAATGACATGTGTCCTCTCTTTCCAGTCCTGGGCATATCCAAGGAGTTTGTTCTTAAAACTGAAATGTGTTCAAGTCTCTAATATATATTTTTTTTATTTTTGGCTCTTGCTGAACTCCAAAGAGCTGACTTCATAAAACTTAAGGAAGTTTATAAACCTTGGTTTTATAGGGTTAATGATGCAACTAAAAGAAAAATTATAATGCAAAAAACCATTAATAGCTGTGGATGCTTTTAAAATTCTACAGCTTTTCTAAGCCATATTTCTGGTAAATATTCACCAAATACAGAATATTTGCTGATAAAAGGAAGGATATATGGTATATTGGCCTATCCTAGAAAATTTCTGTATAATTTACAGTAAGTTGGCATGCCAACTCAAATTATCCATTATCTCCAATCTTTCCTATAGGTCATTGTGCTAATTGTCTTTTTACAGAAAAGTGACAATTACAAGATAACCTTAAAATAAACTATATTTTTATCTTCTGCTCACAAAATTAATCTTCATTCTCAGTAAGATTTTCTCTTGCATTCCAGGATTGCATTTGTATTATGTTTGGTTAGACATCTCGTTGACAGTCAATAGTGTCAAGGATGCAATTTGTGAAGGCATTTGCTCCTATGAATACTGTGGACTTTTATTGGTAACCTCCATGGAAGAGCAAAACTCTCTGAGCAAAACTCTGAATAGCTGACAGGTTTGTAATCAGGATTTGGGACTGTCACAGCACAATGGCTTATTTATTTAAGGACCTCAATCCTGTCACACTGTCACAATCCTTAAAGAAAAATTTGCATTGACTAGAGTCAAAGATGAGATACTCACAGAATCACAGAGTATGAGTTGTAAAAGACCCACGGGTCATCAAGTCCAACTCCTGGTCCTGCACAGGGTACACTAACAATTTTTGAAAAGCTGTAAAACTAAATAAAACATAGAGAGCATTGGAATCTCTGAGTTAATGTCTAGACTTCTGCCCTGATAAAAACACATCTCCTTTCACCTTTAAGTGATTTCCATTCTACTCTACTTTCTGCTTCCCCTACATCAGTCAAAATTACAATCTCTGATTTTCTGGTAACCCTTTAAATCCTTTATCTGCTTGAGAGCTTTTAATTACATTGCAAAGCATCCATTTTTGTCTCTCCATGTATATTAGGTAGATATAGACACTGAGACAATACTGCTTGAGATGTGGTGTTAATATGATAAGTACAGTAATCTTACAAGTAGTTACAAAAGATAGATAAGAGATGATGTGATTTTAGGAGCTCATTGAAATGTCATAATTTGTCATAACATTATGCATTTGAATAGCATAAGCAATTAGATTCTTAGCTGGTGTGGTATTTTCTGATTTATTCCTTCTGCCTTGTCCATGAAAGAAAGAGGTTTCAGAAGATAATTTAGAATCACATCACTACCTAAACCACTGCATTGGGATATTTCTGTGACTGTTTCTGCTTCGACTGCATGAGAATTCATGTGTAATATTGTAATGCTCAAGTGCCTTATGGGAGTGAGGTAAATCTCAGCAAGTCATTTCCATCACAACCTGAATACCCACATGGACATAAAACATAAAACATCAAACTTATAGCCCCACTGGAATGATATATTTTCATTGCCATCCTCTTCTTTAAAGCACCTTTCATCGGGCATTATGTTAGACAAAAGCTGAAAGCAATGATGATAATTGTGCCAGCGACAGAATTTAGCCAAATGCTGTTCATCCTCAATACAAAATTAAATTCCTATTTTAGACAGACATGTCCACCCTGGATTCATTTATCAAAAGTCTGGAGAGCCAGCTGAAATTAAATCAATGCCACACACTTTATGGGCACTGGCTGATGTCCAGTGTGCTAAAATGGCAGTGCAGAATTGGAAAGGCCCAAGCACATTGTTTATAGGCACTGGCTGAAATCCAAAATGGTTACAGTAAGTAGGAGAAAAAAACATTGGTAACAGGGCCCTCTACTCCTCACTAGAGGCCAGCAAGTGCAACACTTCAGCTGGGAATAGGCAATCATGATGAAACATAGGCACATAAACCTCCAGGCACAAATCCTTCATGATCCTGAGCACTCACACCCAGAGGAAGAGAGAGCAAGAGGCATGGACACATTGCCAGTCTCCCAAATAGATCAACATAACAGTGGCTTGGCTCTCCCCCATGACCTGTGACTCTCAGGTGAGACAGGCTGCTGATGGCTTTTCAAGGGTGCTCTGCTGGGTTGCATTTGAATTTACAATCTGGAGGTCAGTGAGGAATGGTACTTAGGAATATCCCTGGTGTCTGCAGGGTCTGGAAAAAGTTGCCTGCAGCCCTAATGCAGAGCTCCTCAATACCTTTTATGCACAGAACCATTTAGGATGGAAAGGACCTCCAAAATCGAGTATGACAATCCCTCCACAGCCTTCTTCCTAGTCTAATAGATCTATAACAAGGTCATGGATATCATTTGGCATTTTCAAAATGAAAATCTGAAATAAGTCCTCGGGTGCAGGGTTCTGTTGTGTTTTATGGCTCTGCAGGGCTGACAATGCACAAAGAAAGGGGTGTGGGTAACCAAGGCTGCTTTCCAAAGGTGGGGAAACACAGGCTGTTAGATACATAAAGATCCTTCATCCACATCTCAGAGAGATCATCTCCAACTGAGTGCAGGACCAGCAGAGATGGCATTGATTTTGTAGCCATTAGGTCATTTTTCATATTTATTTGCCATTGGGAATTCTTGCCGAAAATCTTAATAATAGATCTGGCCCAGAGAATCAAGATCCCTTGGAAAATGTTAAGAGACTGGGAAACAAGTTCTTATTGATTCACAGTAAACAAAACAAAACAGAAAACCCAGGCATTGTTCATGAGACAGGAATTCTAAAATATTCCCTTTGGGGAGTTTGATGGCTTGCTTGCTGCCCAGCTTGAAAGCTTTCAAGCATTTCTGCTTTCTCAATGCAGGAAAAAAAGCAGCAATAACTTAAATTAAAAAAAAAAAAAAAAAGCAAAAAGCACCCTTTGAGATTCCATTGTGAATCCAGAAACTTTGCCTTCCTGATCATCACCTTTTTTCTACCTTCACACTTGTGCTCTGCTCCTTTACAGGCAGCATTAAAATTGCTCTTCATTAATGGAAGTGAGAGAAATAGACTAGTACCTTCAAGGCAATCTTCTGGGGAGATACTATTTGGGTTTTCCAAAGAGAAAACAATATTCCAGTAAAATAGTCATTTTCCCATACAGCATCATATGGTTGTTCAGAGTTTTTTTCTTCAGGAAAAGAACCCTCCAATAAAGTCTGCTTCATCCCAAACAGTCTAGATAAGGGCTGCAATTAGCTTCTGGCCATTAGATGATTTACAGACAATTCCTTCCCAAAACCTGACACGTAGAACTCAAACTCTTCAGATTTATTTAATGCAGATGTTTTAAAGATAAGCAAATGTAAATATCTCTGAGAACTGTGTGAACACTCCCAATACCTTTGTATCTTGGTTTCAAAAGCTGCAATTCAATTGTGTGTACACAAGAATCTGGTGTGACTTGAGACGCTTGAGGATACCAAAGATATTCACCTGAGCTGGACAGAAATGGCATAGGGTTCATCGAAAACCTTCTGAAGCAGTAGATCCAGACAAAAAAGGACATCACAGAACATCTCAGAATATCTTACATGCTAGAATATGTTGCATGTTACATGTTATATTTAGACAGATGAGTAATACCCCAAACCTGCATTCTAAATAGAGGTTGTAAGGCTTGATTTTTCAAGTATCTTGACCCACATGTGTATTTATGAGAATCTTGCCCCCCAAAAAACAACTGAAAGTAATTCCAGTTCATTGACTTAGCAGCAGCAAGATGAATTTTTGTAAGGACAGTGTCTTGTGTAAATGGCTGCCTTTAACATTAATCTCCAGGGACATCAGTGCAAAGTTGGTACCCAGAGAGGCTTTGCAGAACAGCAGTTTCATGGAGGAGTTGCTTAACGTGCTGCAGAGGGGAGCTTGTACTCTCATTTGTAAATGTGGGAAGGAGGTCCCACTCTTTTGGCAGCACTGAAAGGAATAAACTTTTGTTCCCAAAGAAAAGACATGTCTCTGGTTGCATACATGATACAGCAGTGCTGATCTAAAAGAAAGGACTGAATCCTCAAGGATCACTTTTCAGAACAAAGAGAAACTTTTACTATCCCTCAGTATTTCTAATAGAATCTCAGGGGGTTGCTGAAGAGGACAGGCTCTGACAGCTGCAAGAGTGTATCAATCATTTGGCAAATTTCATACCCTTATCTCTCACTAAAGTAAAGGTAGGAACAGCAAATCAAGATCTGGATTTATAAAAGCAGCACTCAGACTGAATTTTAAAAACTTGTTTGGAATTCTTACAGGGTATCCACACTATTATAAAGTGAGATTTGTACCAAAGACACCAAAATATTTGGGGTTTTGTCCATTTGAATAACCATTTTTACTTAAGTAAATAAGATAAAGAATATTTTATCTCTCTGGGGAAAAGACATTGAAATAGAGAGTTAATAAGACACAGAGATAACAATGTACAGTTTAACCACTTTAAAAGAAAAACAGGTAAAGAGGAGGTATTGTGGGACTACAAGAGAAGATTCCTGCATTTCACTGGAATGTTAGGAAAGCAGTTCTTCAGAAACATGCAGTGTCCTGGGGCAAGAGTGTCATGTGATACATCTGTGGTAACAGCAGCTTGTTAGAGACCCAGATTAGAGAGAAATGTTCCAGCATTCAGAGATTTTAAGGATCTAACACTGCAAAAAGGATGTCAATGGCTCAACAGAGCAGAAATCTTAAGGGGAGATGTAGTCGAGGTTGAGGAAGGTACGGCACAAGAGGGAGCACATTTACCTAAACAGATGGTACAAACTCATTGCAGGGCCTGCTTTTTGTTACAGCTCCCACTTCAAAGCTGCCCTGCTCAACACCCCTGCCAGCCTGCACAGGGCAGCTGGGGATGAGCTGCCATTGCCTGTCTCACACACACAGCTCAGCAGCCCATGGCATCTCGGTGCTCAGCTCAGCTCCCAGCAGGGAATGGGATGGTTCTCCTCCTTCCCCTGCAAGTGTCACTGCAGCTGCCACTTCACCTGGGAGCTGGAAGGGCCATCTCCATCCACACCCCTTCCCTCAAAGGAGCTGGGCAGTGCCACCACTGTCACTTTTCTCAACCTTGATTTACATCTCACGGCCTCTGGAAAAAAGTTTCTTCCCACTATTTGTCTGATAGCTCTGAAGCTGAAGGTCATCCTCCATCCATCTGATGCTGCTATGGGAAAAGGCAGATTCTCTGTTACTCTGCAAACTTTTCAACACCATCTTCCTGTCTGGTTCCAAGGTAAAACAGCCTTAAACACAAACCAGATCCTTTTTTAACCGCTGCATTCTATGTCTCTCATCTCTTCCACTTTAGTGTTTAGAGAGTCACTCATGAGGAGCAGCTGAGGGAGCTGGTGAGGCTCAGCCTGGAGAAAATGAGGCTCAGGGGGAGCCTTCTGGCTCTGCACAACTCCTGACAGGAGGGGACAGCTGGGGTGGGGGGGTTGGTTCAGTCTCTGCTCCTAGGAAACAGGGACAGGACAAGAGGAAATGTCCTCAAGCTGCACCAGGGGAGGTTCAGGAAGAATTTTGCCACTGAAGGAGTTGTGAAGCATTGGAATGGGCTGTCCTGGGAGGTGCTGAAGTCACCACCTCTGGAGGTTGTTCAAGAAATACCTGGATGTGGCACTCAGTGCTCTGGTGTAGCTGACAGGGTGATGTTTGGTCAAAGGCTGGACTTGATGACCTTGGAGGTCATTTCCAGCCTTAACAATACTGTGGAGCTCATGCCTTTGCTAAAATAAGTTCTCTTCCTCCATTATGGCAGTTTTGATGTGTTAACAGGTGTGTGTAGATACACTGATACCTTGCTCATGTCACATCCCCTCCTGTCATCTTCCAGCCTGCATGAAACTGAGAGAAACAGGCTGGCCATGGCTGCACTCACTGAGTTGGCCCAGGATGCCGTGGAATGAGGATCAATTAAAAGGACAAGGAGATGTTTTCTGCTTCTTAGATTATCACGACTGGGGAACATGTGGACCATTCTCCAGATGGAAAGACGGGCACTGCATGGAAAAAGAGACTTTAGACATTGAGCTTTTTGTGTTTGTTATTCATCACTTAATTTATACTAGAAATGAATCTGGGAGAAGGAAACCTTACTCAGCTTTTAGCAGAATTCATCCCCTTTAGAAAAAGCATGAGATCACATATGAATCTCTAAAGGTCCCCAGAAAGGAAGATAAAATTTGATATGGCATTCTTGAGGTTTTAGACTGAAAGGGGAAGAAGAGAAAAGAATCCTGTATCATCACACTTAGTCTCCTCCAATTTGTGTCTTTGTACTTCCTGAGGGAGGAAACACAGAAAAAATACATGTACACAGGTCCAATATTTTCAATGTCCGTTCTAAAAAAGTAAGTCCTTTCTTTGAGGGTAACAGTTTGCTAAATATACAAGAGACAAAGGAGTCTGGCTTTGATTCATTCTGGTCTTTACATGAATGTTACTTTGTTTCTTCATCCCGACTGGGTGTTTATAAAAAGAGACCACCCGTGAATTCCAGCAGGTGTGAGATGGAGTAAGATGCTTCTGAGGTAGCAGCAGCCAAAGAGAATTTCAGTCTAATCAATAGCCAAAGGGAGTTTAAGTCTGACATGGATGCTGCAAATTCTTCTTGTGGAAAGGAAGCAAAAACGACCAAACCAAGACTATGGCATGGTTTGTCTGCTCATACTGCTACTCAGCAAGATAGATGTGCTAGGAAATGCCAGACTTCTCTATCTTTTATTTTAAAACTACTTTTAATACCATAACCAAGGCTTACAAAGCTCTAATTTGAGCTGAACCTGTGATTAATGAACTCAAATATGAAACAAACCAAGACATATTTTTATAGTTTCTGTAAGGAGGAACAGGCTAAAGCATGTCTTGGTGAGTTGCTGCTCTCTACTGGGGAAAGGGTGTAGGAAAGACTACCCATGTGGCACATTCCCTGTATTGCATGTTATTCCAGTCTTATCCATGAACTGATATACTGATTTTAAAGTGATCTTGACAGTGAATTCCCGAGTTAATCTGTTTAAATAATTTCCTACGCGATGTCACATGCATGTGCACCCCTATCTTTAAATTTCAATAGATTAATATCCCAACTCACCTCTTCTCCTTTCCTCTCCCAAACACATTCATTATCCTCATTTGCTGCTTCTTCCACCAACATACCAGGCATAAAGTCCAGTTCAAAGTGCCTTTTCCAGCTCTCAGATATATGCCTGGTGCCTGTCACCAGCTGCCAGCCTCATTTTTTCCACGGTGAAAACATCTCACACATCTGTGACACTAATTTGGGTAGACTTGTGGTCACAGAAGATGGACTTTTCCTGGAATAACATGAAGTTATAAGCTTGTCAGGAGATAAAAAGAAGGAAGTAGGTATTCATAACACTTTATTCGCTGCCAGCTACAAAATTCTATCTTTTATATTTTCCTCTACTTTTGTTTTCTTTTATTGTCTTTTTCCCTCCAGCCTCC
The DNA here is from genome assembly GCA_013399455.1 of Anthoscopus minutus. Classification (NCBI taxonomy): domain Eukaryota; kingdom Metazoa; phylum Chordata; class Aves; order Passeriformes; family Paridae; genus Anthoscopus; species Anthoscopus minutus. Next base: position 59,092 of record VWYI01049633.1, on the reverse strand, counting down.
ATTTTCTCTCAATAGCTTTCTCAAATACACCAGTACCCTGAAAGAGTATAAATTATCAAAAATATACTTTTTTTAATTATATTTTTTTGTTTATGTTTTGTTGTTTTGATTTTGTTGTTGTTATTGTTAATTCCAGTTTCAGTTTTGCTTTCAACAGCTGGACTGAAACACTTCTTGCTGCAGGAGATTTTACACCAGGACATGCAGATAAACTTGACGTGACTCCAACTGCTCTATCATGAGAAACAGAAGATGGCAGACATCTGAGCAGAAATGCTTAAGATAGCTCAGGTGTCCAAATAACCTTGGAACTGTTGATAAACCAATCAAGAATTTGTGAGGGACTATCAGAATAAAGGCTAATATTTGGGGCAGGAATCTGCTACAGGCCACCTGCTTGGGAAGAGTAAGCAGATGAAACCCTCCCTCTTCAGGCAGGTAGAACAAGTTTTGAAGTCAAGGGCTCTGAGACTTGCTGTGGATCATCAAGACCATCAAAGTCCAACTCCTGGCCCTGCACAGAACACCCCAAGAATCAGACCTTTATTATTTCCTCATAATTTCAGGAAGAAGACAGAGTTAGGGAGCACTTAAGCCAATTGTTCATGGGAATAGTTGGTATGTCTGTGATGGTGCCAAGGGAACTCTAGAGTGTCTTATCATCTTTAACAGCTCATGGCAACCAGGAAAAGTTCCTTTTGACTGAAAAGGGGCCAATGTCACACACATTTGTCTTGGTTTGTAAGACAGGTATCTGTTAAGGAAGGCAGGAACCTCCCTTGAAATGAAAAAGAAAAATGTAAGCCCCCCCTTTTCTTCCGAATTATTGTATTTTGAAAAACAAGGTGGTCTCAGGCAGAGATATAGGAATAGGAATAACAGCAACAATAACTACAGTATTAACAATGGAACAGAACAGGGACCCCATCTCGGCCGAGACAGGAAAAGTGGAGGAGAGGCAGTGCCTCACAAACCCCTCAGCTGGCACTCAGTCCCGCAATGCTCTGAGGGAAAATCCCTCACTGGAAACGGCAGGGATGAGCAGAAAGTCCCGGGCCGGTGGATGAGATGGATCAGCAGCTCTGCAGTGGCAGCTGGTTCTGCAGCACGTCCAGCAGGACAGGGGGTGCTAAAGCCACAAACAGAGAAGAAGAAGCAGCCGCTCCATCTAGATGATGGTAAAAGCCTCTTCTCCCCAGCAGAAACAGCTCCGAGAGTATCTGTCCCACTCTCCCACAGAAGGACAAAAGAAGCCAAACTCCCTTGCAGCTGCCCCCTGGGCCCAGCCGATTCTTTGTCTTTTTTGAGCACCCAAGAAGTACAAGCCATCAAGTTTCCTCTCAGCTAATGGGGAAAAATTCCACTAGCTGAGAAGGAATAAAAGAAGGATACCTAACCCCCAACAACATTTCTGCCTGTCAAGAGAGGAAAAGAGGCAGAACTGCTACTTGGGCCTTCTTACATCTCCTTGAGCAGAAAGCACCTTGCTTTCCCTAAATGCAGACTTCTGATTTCAGGAAGGGCCGGTTTGAGGACTCTTACCTTATGACTCAAACAATCAGCCCTCGTGAGGCCTCACCTGCAGTGCTGTGTCCAGCTCTGGGCTCCTCAGCACAGCAGGGACAAGGAGTGTAATAGATAGAAACAATGTTTGTTAATCAAACCTTGCTAAAGCCAGGGCACAGGATGTGCCTATGCCTAGAAAACAGCATAAGACAAGATATGCTTATACCTAGCATGTTGTAAAACAGTATGTTGGAAAACAGAGAACAGCTTGTGCAAGGAGGACGTGTGAGAAAGACCTATTGTAATAAATATTGCTATTGCTTTGTTAATCAAATTTGTAATTGCTATTGCTGTGTTAATCAAATTTAACATAATGTTGCAATGTGGTTACTGAAACTGCACCAAGGCCAAAACCACAGACATCTGGATGCACTAACAAAAGTCAGACCAATCTCCTTACCAGGAGGAATATGCTGTAAGTGGCATAACTGATACAGGACCAATGCCTACACACACACTTCAAAAATAGCTCATGACAGAGGAAGACTACAAACCTTCATCCCACAACCACCAGAAGGCAGATTAAGACCACCTAGCAACTAGCAGCACAAGTGCAGATGCAACCTGGAACAACGGGAGCCATGAATTGAATATAGAGGAGAACTTTGTCAGCCGAGGTGCGAGCGAGCCATCGGTAGAGCACAGACTCCCCGGCCGCCCAGCACTGCTTTGCTCACTTTGCCACTTGCTAATTTAATAAATTCATTGTTAATTATTCATTTAGATTGGCTCATTCACTTTATTACAGCCGTCTATAACAAGGAGCCCCTGGAGTGGGGCCAGGAGAGGCTGCAGAGATGATTTAGGGCCTGGAGCATCTCTGACAGGGAAAGGCTGAGGGAGCTGGGGCTGTCCAGCCTCGAGAGTAGCCCCAGGTGAGAGGGGCCCTCAGCCCTGAGTGTCTCTGTCTGCAGGGAGAGCTCTGAGCAGGGCCCAGGCTCTGCTCCAGGGGCCCAGCACTGGCACCAGAGGAATGAGCAGGGACTGATCCCAGGAAGTTCCCCTGGGCAGGAAGCAGAACTTCCCTGGCCAGTGACTGAGCCCTCAACAGATTGTCCAGAGAGGGTGATCCTCACTGGATCTATTCCAGTCTCCTCACTGGAGCTAATCCAGACCACTCTGGATGCAATACTGTGCCGTGTGCTCTAGGATGGCCCTGCTGGAGCAGGGAGGTGGGACCAAGATGAGCCACTGGTGATGCCTTCCAACCTCAACCAGTCTGTGCTTCTGTGATCAGACATTTCTCAGGCAACACCCTGAACAGGTTTCTGCTTTTCTTCTATACTTGTTGAAAGGAAACAATGATTTTTTATCCTGCTTCCCCAACATGTAGAATGCAGGATGATGGAGAACTCCAGCCTGAATGCACCACACATTTGTGAAACTCTATACATACACACCATCCTGCTATAGGTATCCTGACACATAAATCAGCTGGACACCAGATGCAGTTTGGCTACAAGAGGGAAGCAAAATCTGGGGGCAATTTTTTTAGGATGCTAGAAAAAGATCTCCATACAGATCAGTTAGTAACATAGACTGGAAGTTTGTCTAAAGAAATAAAGAAATAGTCTTTACATAACCCATTCCTCTCCAAAGGTTTTGCAAAGATCAGATACCACAAATGAAATCTAACACTTCCCTAAGTGAGGAATATCATTAATGTATCTAATGTGTATGTTAAGTAACTATAGTGCACACACCTGGCTTGTGAGTGGGTGTGCGCATGAATTCTCACCCTCAGAAAGATATTAAACCCTGTAAAAGATGTCAGTTCAAGCATTTAACAGACAGAAAATGTCAGAAATTAAGTACATCCGGGAGAACTGTAGCTCACCTCTTTTGAGACTGAAATGTGATAAATTCTGGAACTGAGTGATCCTAGTCCTTTCTTATCTTTTCCTCTTAAAGCACTTCTCTCTCTGCGTGCTCCAAGTGCTCTGGCTGCTCTGTATTCATTCACTGCCATCTTCCTCACTCACTTCTCATGCTGTGTGTGGCCTCAGGACACACTTATCAAAATCCTGTTCTGAAGACAGAAGGCTTCATTTCCCCATGGGATTTCCTGCAAACAGTAAGCATGAATCACCTCCCTGAGTCTTTCAGGGCCACAGTGAGGGAGGGGAAAAACATGCTTGACTGTGCATCTTGTACCCCTTGTACTTCAGCATCATGTCTGAAGGCTTCATGAACAGGAGCATTTATCCCCAAAAATATTCTTTACTGATGGGGACAAGAAGAAGACGTTAAAGTAAGAACTATTGCTCATGTGACAATTGAGTTTGAAGGCTGCAGTTGTTCAGAATTCTTAGGAACATTAGCATACTCTGTATAAAGCTGCCTTGCAGCCCCAAGGACTCAGAGCTCCCACAAATCCAAAGCTGGGATGAGAAACAACCCACAGCAGCACCTAGTGTTTTATCAGATTCCAGCCCGTGCCCTGAAAGATGGTGTTGTTGGAAAGCTCCTCAGACCCACCCACTGCACTGACAGCAACCACTGGGAGTCCATCTCAAGTCTCATATTTGGCAAAACGCAACTGAGCCTGTGTGTGTCCTTCAATGTATCGCACACGACATCTGCTCTAAAATTACCAAGGCAATATAAGGGATGCTTCATCAAAGGCATTTTCTTGACACTTACATGAGTCACCTCAGCCTAATCTCGGTTCCTGGAGCTCAAGGAGTGGAGGACAGCTGCGATAGTTTAGCACTTCTAGTGTGGACCATTTCATTCTGCCAGCAAACTGCAGAGCTGTGTGCTGGTGTGGCTCCTGGGTTCCCTTCCAGTTCCAGCAGGGAGTATTTTGTTGGCTTTAATTCCTGCAGCTAAACCCAGTTGACTTTTTGCCTTTAGGTCTCTTTTTTCTTTCCCAGCTACTTCCAGCTTCATTATTTGCCTGCAATCTTTCCATTATCATGTCTACTCAGTTTCTCCTGCTATAGCCTCACTCTTTGTCACACATCTACTCAGTGCTCACCAAATTTACACCTACCTCTCCCAATTCCTAATCCACAGATTCCTGAGCAAGCTGGTGAATTCATGTTCTGATCCATGTATTCTGTGCTTCACAGGACAAATCCTCCATTAAAAGCCAACAATTGTCTTAGAAACCACCTAGAACCCAGGAAGCAAATGTGAATAATTACTGAACAGGCGTAGAGAGGGCAGATAAAACAATTTAAATTCATATTCATGGACAAGACCAGCCTTATGCACAAAGAGGTAGCATTTTGCCCCCTCTGGAACTTCTATCAGCTATAGCGAGACAGGGATTTTCCCTGTAGTCCCTACTTTTAAGTTACCGAGTGCAAAAAGCTGTAAATTAGGAGCTTTTAAATGCCAGACTCTAAGAATTTATCAAGCTGCGCCTTCTGTCTTCCAGACTGGTTTCAATATCTGAGGTTCATACCCATTATGCACTCTCACATGTTAAGTATATATTCCTCTTCTATGCTGTGTATGCATTCTCAGCAAATTCTGCTCATTTGGACAAAATTGCTTTGATACTTGTTGCAACTTGGGATACACAATGCCAGTACTAGGTATTGGGACAGACCCAGGACTTCAAGATAGTGACAGCCTTTAAATCATACCATCTTCCAGGTTCAGGCTTATGTGCCTGTTCCAAGAGTTATCGATAATAAAATTTTGACATTGGAAAAAGAAATTGCAGGGATCTGATAGCTGAGACCTGATCCTGTACTAACACGCATCTACTTAAAGCAAATGAGTTCACTAAAACAAAAGGAGCGACATCAGAAGGAGACCAAGATCCAAAGATGAGCCTGCGCTAGTTTGGTACTTGAGGATGGATTGAAATAAAGAGTCAGCAACTGCAGTTGTCCAATTTTTTTTTTCTTTATTTCCCTGCTGTTCCCATCCTGAAGCCATTAAAAGCCATAACCACTGGTTGATGTCTGGCCTCAGAATAGTTCCCAGAACAACCAGAATGTTGACCAAAGACATCAGCAAATCAACATCTAACCAGAAGGGAAAAAAATGGACAACAGGAAATCTTCTGTTTTGTGGTTTGACTCAGGCTTCAGCCAAGTGTTCCTTCCAGACAAACCCCAAAATCCTTTTCCAAAAGGATAGCAACTACCCCTGTTTCTCCCCATGGGAACACACAAAACTTAAAATAAAGTTGTCTCGAGGGTAAGAAGTAGCTCTTTTGACAGCAATGATGGCTGTTTACAGGGGCAGCTTGGGTCCAAAAACAATTTTACCATCCCTTGTACTGAGCAAAGTGATAGAATCTTGTTCAGGATTCAGTTTTCACTACTTCAGCCTGGGGTGTCAGTCTGAATGTACCTGAAGCCACACTTGGAAGCCCAGCTCCCCAAAACTGTCTTACTCTCACGCACACACAAACAAGCACACATTTCATTGCATTCCCAACACATACTTTGCCTAACCTTAAAATGACCCAAATTTCCACTGGGCTTCCAAAATTAGTTGTTTTCTCCACTCTATCTCTATAGCTAATGACAATCTTTCAGCACCGTCTTGTCTACTCATAGCAGAACTTAAAGTGAAGTTTATCATCTGATTCCAAGACACTTTTCCTTCTGCCTCCTCAGGGTTCTTACAACAAGCAGCTCATTGTTTGTTGTTATTACCTTGGCAGAGACTCTGCTGAAAGAGCTGCTGCTTTCAAAAATCTACTCAGTAGCATGGTCTCCCAGGGCTGCATGTTGTCTTATTTGCCAAGAAGGCATACAAAAACAATCCAACATTTATCACAAAGAGAGAATTTGCTTTGTTGGTTTGTTGTTGTTGGGGTTTTTTGGTTTTTGTTTGTTTGTTTGTTTGTTTTTTCAGAAGTCCTCAGAGTTAATAGCCTGAAGTGGTTTGGACACCTCAGAAGCTGAAGTCCTGAAGAACTTTCCCCTGCTTCTTGAAAGAAAGATGACTTGTTGGCTACAAGTGGAACTGCACACAAAATTGCCATGAGAGCTAGAAAATTATCTGACAAGTGGATGGGCCTCATGCATGAGAGAAATGAGAGTGTGGATGCAAAGTTGGTGCTCTTGAAAGTAAGAATTTGTATAGTCCAGCCATGTATCCATGTGAAAAACAGAGTTCATGTTTTAGAATTTTTAAACATTTTAATAAGGGACAAGAAAAATATCCAGTGCTGGGGTGTCTCTGGCCAATTAACTAGAGAGCACACCACAGGTTTGAAAGAGTATTATCTTTATACTCTATGTCTCTGAGGATCATACATATTCATGTGGGGCTTTTTTTAATACCTACTTCCTTGGGAACTCTTGATATCTCAGGTTCTCTTCTTGTTTGGTTTTTAACTTCTGACCTGACTAGGATATTCTGTAGATTAGGTCTTCCTGTGTTCCCATCCTGTTATCTCACACTTCAGATACTTATGCTCTGGTTTCCATCATTCTTGTACTTGGAGATGTCAGTCCACAGATGTAAGAAAATTATTGGGTTTGCACCATTATTTAAGTAGGTTACATAGAGGTATTTTCAGTCTCTATTTTTAACAGTTTGCTAATGCCTATGAAACAATGTATTTATTACATTCATATAAACTATACAGTGCATACGTAAAATGACAGATTATAGTATACAAAAGCAGTTAAAAGTGAGTCTAAACTGTACTATGTCAAAATACTTGTGATACAAAAATAAATCTATATAAATGTGAAAGCCAATATTATACTGTCATCTATAACAATCCACCAGCTTTGACAGTGTCACCTTTGATGTAGCATAGGGCTTTCTTCTAGGAAGTAAGGAATTCAGTTTAATTCCCTTCTAAGCATGAAGAGGTTTCAAAACCTAACCCATCATTTAAAAAGTAGTTCACCAGGGAAGGTCAAAGAAATAAAGGAAATTATAGAAGAAATTCTTCCCTGTGAGGGTGGTGAGGGCCTGGCACAGGTTTCCCAGGGCAGCTGTGGCTGCCTCATCCCTGGAAGTGTCCAAGGCGAGGCTGGATTGGGTTCTCAACAACCTGGGACAGTGGAAGGTGTCCCTGCCCATGGCAGGGGGTTGGAACTGATTGGTCTTTAAGGCCCCTTCTAGCCCACACCACGTTATGATTTTATGATTCTTCATTTTACCCAGGGAATCCCTTTGAAAGAAAAATAAATAATTCATTGCCTCAAAAGTCATGTCACTCCAGGTTAATAAATTCTTTCCTAGCATATAGCTAGCAGTATTTTCCACCAAGGCAATTGCTTTCTGCTGTCAAATCACACCAGGGAAATTTTTAATCCAAAACAACAACAGAGGACATGGATTTTCCTGTTGATTAATACAGTTAATTATCGAACAAAATGCAAATATTTGACTTAGTCAAACAGAACACAAAACCAAAGAAAGCCTTAACTTTCCAATATGCAGTAGGAAAGATCTCATGTATGTGTGAGTAGGCTTTTTTTTGTATCTTTTATTTGTGCTTTAACATCTGGAGAAGAAATGCTGCAAAGAGCCTTATTTGCATAGCAAAGGCCAACGTGAAGCCTATAGAAGTAGTTGGGATAATGCTGTCCTTGCCACAAGAGACAAAATCTCTAGAATTTTGTCTGTGTAACTGATCCAGGCTTGACCCTCCTTTACACAAACTCTCAATTTGGCAACATGAAAGAACTTAAAAATAGGCAGGAGAGTTTCACTGCCAGTGCAGTAGAACAGGGAGAAGAGGGTCTCAGCTTGAATGTGACCCAAATCCTTAGTGAATGGAGGTGGTTCTTTCTCATCTGTCTGCAAAAAGTGTATTTACACATCTCTCTTCAGGCAGCTGAGGGGTTTGCCAAGTGCTGGACATGCCCCCATGGGGTTTAGCAGGGACTTGATTAGATTTCTTCACTTTGCTCCCATCTGAGACTCAGCAACCCTGTTGTGTTTGAATTTTCATCATCCTTGACTAAAGAAAAAGGTCCCGCTTTTAAAAGAATGTTCTGAAAACATTTTAGTTTTCCTGGAGTCTTCCTAGTTTTCTAAGTGACCATGACAAAGGGCAGGGTTCTCATGGTGATAATCAGCCACCAGGTCTCAGTGGGAATCCCCACATTTAATTTACAACCACTCCTTGTGTTATAAATGAAATGGGCCAAATTAATAATCAAAAAAATGTATTAATTTATCAAAGGATAAATTTTGAAAAGCCACAAGCAAGGTTGGCCTCAAGCCAGGCAATCGAGGCCAGGAAAACAGAGCCTAGTCTATGTCAGACTGCGCTTATAAAGCATTGTTTCCCAAAGCTGTCTCATCCAGCGTAGCTTTTTGTACATTTTTTCTGCAAGATATCAAGGTCTGTTTGCTTTTTTGCTTTTTTATGATGAAAGTCTTGCTTTCTTCTGGTGGTTGTATGAGGAGTCTTCCTTGAATTGTAGGAATAATTTAGGTGAAAATTCTTCAAAATGTGTATTTTCTGGCAAGACAACTTATCTGTTTGGGTTGCATATCTCATGTAGATTTTTTGGTTCTGTGCTACACAAGTTAATCTTTTGTCTTGGAGACAGCAGCTAAATGGATTTGTCTTATCATTTTAAAACTGTTTCTTGCTTTCTGCAACATGTTAATGTTAAGCATGAATTATTTTATAACATATATCACACCTTGCACCCCTAAGCTGCTCCAGGCCAGCCATACAACAGCATTTCTGGGGGCTGCCACACCCTGGTTGGAAGGGTCACTCATTTCCTGTCCTGAAAAGCATAGGAGCAGTTCAAGGTTTCTGATCCCAGCCTTCTGGTTTGGAGGATGTAAGCAAATTCCTCCCTCTTGCTTCTGCAATTGGGCTTCCCTGAGCTGTTCCCAGGGCAGATCAGACACTCCAGCCTCATCCCTGCTGCTTAAATCAAACCATGGTGCCCTGTCAGCGGGTGCATTCATTACTTTACTCTGCAACATGTGTGGGATGGCAGATTCCTCTCTGTGCTGTCACCATACCTCTGCTCAGCCCTGATTTAGAAAGCTTTCAAGCACAGCCTTCTCAGTTGTCCTCTCCCACCAGCCAGCAGCAGAGCAGCAACTTTTTTCTGGGTTGGCTCAGAGCACTATCCTGTTGCCTGAGTGTGCCCTGGTGGGCTCACACTGCTGGATTGACCACCAAAGCACTGGGTGGCCCAAGCCTGGAGATTCTGGGGTTTTCCAAGGGCCTGCACAAGCCTTGCCTGAACAGGAACTGCAGGGCTTCCAAGGAAAAGAGCAGGGCTCAGCATTAAAAGGGATGGACATGACAACAAGGGATCGAGCTCCAGCGTGACTCCAAAGGACTTTGTTCACTCTGGTTTGGATTGAGTACTATGAATTGCCCAACAGCCTAATCAGATAATGAGGAACAGCTTCTACATCACCTACACAGGGTCCCAAACAATACCTGGGGCCCATTGGCATCCACCATATACATAAATCACAGAATTATAGAATCACAGAAGCATTTGGGTTGGAAAGAACATTAAAAACAATTTAATTTCCAACCTCCCTCCCATGGGCAGGGACACCTTACAGTATTCCAGGTCGCTCCAAGCCCCTGTCCAACCTGGCCTGGAACACTTTCAAGGATAGGGCAGCCACAGCTTCTCAGGGAAACCCATGCCAGGGCCTCAGCACACTCACAGGAAAGAGTTCCTTCCTGATATCTAATCTAAATCTACCTTTCTTCAGCTTAAAGCCATTCCCCCTTGTCCTGTCACTCCAGACCCTTGTAAAAAATTCTCTCTCCATCTTCCTTGTAGGCTCCCTTCAGGTACCCCAACCTTACTTAAACCAAAAAGGAGAAAGGGAATAAATAAATCTTCCATGAGGAAGATTTAAACATTTGTCTCTGGATTGTGGTTATGATTCTTGTTCCATAACTCTCTGAAAAGGATTGAAGACAGCGCCATCTCCTGTTCCTTCACCTAACACCTGAACTTTTGTAAATTTATATTTCTGCATGCAAGAAGTCCTGATTTGTATGAAGGCAAGGACAGTATCTTTTCAAAAATGCCTATTAAACATAAAATCTTACTCAAAAATCTATATATAAAAAGAAGTTATTTTCAAAATAGCTCTGACTCATTTGGAAAACATCCAGGGTTTTGAAAAGGTTTGATAGAATTGAGTCAAACATCTTTTATAATATGGATTTTTCTGCAGTAAATTCTGTACATATCTGCAATGAAGTTACTTTTGTTTTCCTGTGGACTCCAAATTAAGTAAAGTATTTACTCTTTGACTTCAGGTGAACTAAATCTCTTTTATTCTAATGCGTCAGTTTAAAATAACTCCAATATCATGCCCACAAATGTAGGGAACACTTTAAAGTGTTCCCTTGCTCTGCATACCCTTTTACAGGTATCTCTTGGGTCAAAATCCCTTGAATTTCCAGTTCATTTTCTAGAGAAGGCAGGACATTTGTACAGTTTTTGAATAGATGAAGAACAAAATCTACTTTAGAAAATTCCACAGCACCAGGAAATGGGTTTTGTTTGGTTGGTTTTTGTTTGTTTGTTTTTTAACTGTATCCTGAGGCATCTATATATAGAGAGAAATATACACTCTACATTTTACTTATGGCTAATTTCAGGTAGTGAAAATATTATTGTTTTCTAAAACTTCTCCACATTTTCAGGCCAAAGTCATTCTCAAAGCTGATCCACCAAAACACAACAAGAAAATCAATTATATATGAGAGATATGAGTGTCCCATTGCACAACACTGATGAGATGCATCAGCTAGCACAGATGCCTGTGCTAACTCTTCAAACCTAATATCCAGCGTCATGGGCCTGGAAACCAAACCCAGTTATGGCACAAGTTTCTTTGGCTGGTGTTCAAAGCAACCTGTATAAAACTACAACTTGAAAAACTTTTAAACTGTTCTCAAATAAAGTGGATATAAATTTTTTTAAGTGCACCCCAGTTCACGCCAGATGCAACAAGGTGAACAGCAAGTCCTGCAGTTCTGAAGTCTGGGCAGGAAACATTTCTTTATTCTTAGTCAAAATCATTAAGTTAAAAGAGAAAATGGAAAAACCCCTTAACAAAAGCAACCAGCAAGATAAAAGCCAGAATGGACTAAAGGGTTCTGAATATGAGTTTAGATTAAAGGTCAGTGAAATATGGAACCCAGCCCCATCTAGATTTACCTGGCTCTGCTTGTGAAATGTCAGTGTAATAGGCTGCTGCTGGAAAGATAAGCAAGGCTATGGTCTGAAGAAGAGCTCTTAACAATGGGAACCTTGTTAGAAATGTTTTCTGTTATACACATATATATTAGCTGCTATTTTCTTCCTTTATTAAGATCTTGTATTGGATTCTGAGATTGCAATAACCCTGTCAGTTAATTCTGTTCTATTTAGTCTATATTTTAAAATACATTTTGAACTAAAGAAATCTAAATATATCTTGTGTTTTAACTGGAAAAAGCTTCCTAAAAGGTCCCAGATAATTCTTGCTGCTAGATACAATAGGCATAGAAAATGAATGCAGTGGGCATTTCCAGATGGTGAATCAGTTTTTTAGTGATAGGCATCAGTGAAATCCCCATCGTACATCAAAGGCTGTGTGGAAAGCACTGGGTATTTGTGTCAGGGAGAAGAGATATTAGATCTCCTTATGCCTAACCAAACCACCTGAGAAGCACAAAGGGTGCACTTGGAGTCAGCCCCAAACAAAGGCAGAAAATCTCTTCTTACAACAACAAATTTGTATTCAGTCTATGCAGTAGAGTATCAAGTGAGCTGGGCAAACCAGTGTGTCTGTTCCCCAAAACCAAGCTTTTCTTTCCCACTTTTGTTGAGGAATTGCCTGCAGGAGGCCCATGTATCCCCATTTACTATGGGCCTGAGAACAAAGGGTCATTCTGCATGATGATGAACCCAGACTAGGAGTTGCTTGGCTTTCCATTTAAAGCAAATAAAAATAGAGATGTTTATTACAACATCCACTGCAAAGTGTTACAGTAAAGAGGCTTTTAGGTGACAGAGACTTTATCAGGTACTGATAAAATGCTTAATTACATCACCATTCATAGCTGGAAACAGATGAATAATACTCAGGAATATAACATTGATCAACCTGGACCTTAGTGTTCATTTTAACAAGGCAAACCACTTGAGATAGTTACCTCTTCAGCAATGATGTCCATATACTAATATAGGGATAATATATATATTAACATATATAAAATATATGATTCATACAATAACTTAATGCAGTAGAAATGTATGGGCTGTAACCGCATGCTACTGCACACTTTTTTAATAACAAAACCAGAATCAGATTTATTTAAATCAAGACCCTTTAAATCAGTGACTTCATTCAGTAACCTAAATCATATTTATGAAAATTACTGGTTAGATTTTATCTATTTTTAACATTGCTGTTATGAACTGTGCCACTCTTGGTTAAAAAAAAATCTGTTCAGATCTCAATGTCCATATTTTCCAAGTGTGAAGACTTAAATGTGTCTCTCTCAGAATCTTGAAAGCTGGTTAATGACATTAAGTAACATTTAAAGGTAATGAGTACTCTACTGCTTTTGAAAATAGAGTACTTTGAAACCTCAAGCAAAACAACAAAAGCCTCACAAAAAACTAGCAACTAATTTTTGGCCTCTCTCAGTTATGTATGGAAATTTATTTATTTATTGTTTGTTTGTTTGAACACACAGTAGTCCCTAGACATCACCATGCAACATCTTCTGCCTTTCCTTTGACACTTGTAATTATCCAGTCCCATGATTTATTAGGTCCTTTAAAGTACCAGAGATCAGAAAACTTGTGCTCAACTTCAGTCTCTACTTCCAGAGATAATGTGACACATTTCCTTTCTTAGCAGGAAAAAAGTACTTGAAAGTAAATAGCAGGGAAAAAAAAGAGCTTTTCAGGAGCAGCCCTTTTGTCACTCTGGTAGCTCTTACTAGGAAGTGGTTGTCTGGTCAGGGATAACATGACAGGAATAATCTGCAAAGAGAACACAATTTATTAAAGTCGTGGCCACCCACTTTGCTCTTGTACTCCATCTGGCTTCCCACACATCCTGCCTGCTATTGTGCTAACAGGAATAAATAAGAAGCAAACATGAAATGCCTGGCATAGAATTTCCCTCTCATCACAGGAGCCATAAAAATTGAATTTTCAGAGGTGGAACAAACAGAATGTCCCCATTATTAAGTTTGCAATTGTTTCTTACAGGGACTGCAATGGGAAGCTGAAAGTCACCTTTCCCTTAAAAGACAGATTTGTCCTGAGCACTGATCACTATTTGTGGATTTTTTTTCCCATGAGGTGGAAAAGCACATTTTTCTGCTGCTTTTGTTTCCTTGGTTACTTGAGCAAGCTACTTCTTGAAGTTTTTATGGTTTGTGGCATAACATTACACAAACATGAGTTATTATTGATGCACCACAACTTTGAGCCTCTGAGAACGATAAGTAGAAAGAAAATCCCCTTTTGATGTAGCAGTTGCTGAAAATTCCTCCTGAGGTCACTCCTCTGAAGAACAGCTCTGTTCAAAGCAAGGACAGACTTGTCAAGGGGTATTTTTAATGCCTTGGATAGCTTCTATGTAAATATTAATTGGTGAATCCTGCACAAGCGAGTGCACCACTGAGTTTCCACATGCTTATACTGAGTAATCCAATGACTCAGCACCAGTTGCAGAGACTTCTAGAGAGCAGACACACTGCATTCAGCACCACCTCACAGCAATACTGCAAACTTCACACAATTTTCACAATGAAGCTATAGAAAGTAGATATTGTATCAGGTATCCACATCTGGGTTTTCTCAAAGTAATTGCACATAAATTGACCAGGGTCAGAGGATTTAACTACAAAGCAACACCCCGTGTTTCAGAGGTGAGAGCAAACACTCAGCTTTGGTCCTTGAAACAATAATCAGCAGCAGTCTGTGCACCTCCAGCTGGAGACTGAAAAGGAGGGATTTAAGGAGTACGCCAAATTTCCTGTACAACAGCACGATGCATATGTGTGCATAAATATCCACATAAAAATGCTGTGAGAAGTGGGATTGTTGAGGCTTTGAGGTGACCTCATTTTGGTCTTGCAGTGCCTGAAGGGCAGGAAAGATGGAGAGAGAGACTCTTGACAAGGGCCTGGAGTGACAGAACAAATGGCAGTGGCTTCACACTGACAGAGAGGAGGTTTAGATTGGATATTGGGAAGAAATTCCCTGTGAGGGTGGTGAGGTTCCAGCACAGGCTGCCCAAAGAAACTGTGGCTGCTCCATCCCTAGAAGCGTCCAATGCCAGGCTGGATGGGGCTCTGGATGGATCTGCTCTAGTGGAAGGTGTCCCTGCCTATAGCAGAGGATTGGAAGTGGATGGTTTTCAAGGCCCCTTCCCACCCAAACCATACTGTGGTTCTATGATTAGTGCAAAAAACATCCTCACACCTCTTAAAGTCCATCAACTTCAGAAATCTGCATAAGTAGCCAGCCCAGCAGAAGTGACACTCCACTTTTAAAGGAGTGCAGAAAAGAAATGCATTGTGCTAGCTGTGTCCTCTCAGCTGTAAAACTCCAAAATCTGAATTCCAGGGATGTTACTCCAGGATGAGGTGGAACTTCTTCCGTTTCTGGCCCTGCTGAGGTGAAGGACTGTGGGTGGTTTCAGAGCACACAGCCCCATGGCAACAGCAGCAAGAGGAGCTTTAGTGGGAGAAGTATTAAATGCCTTTGACACCTATTAGTGAAATGATGATAAAAATAGTGTTGGGTCATGTGAAACTGCACAGAACAATGTTGTTTATACTCAGGCAGTTGAAGCAACCAATGAGCTGCGTGGTTGCAGCTGCTTGGTTTGTTTCAAGTGTGATGACCCTTAAAATAGACAAAAATACATTTGTTGATACTGGGCATTAGACATACATCCTTCCAAGCCACAAATACAACCCCCTATTTCTAACCTTCCCAAAGGGGCAGAACTGAGGTTACAGGTTTAGGTGCCTGCCATTTTAGATGGCCGGTTTTGATGATGATCGGAAACCTGCGAGGTCAAAGGAGTGACTTGGTGGAGCTCAGATTAGACGCAGGATGATTTGATATCTTATAGCACCTTGGTTCAGCAATTGTTTCACTGGGATCATGATGTAAAAACCCATTTGTTTTGGGGTTTGTTTTTTCTTCTTTTGCTTCATTTTGTTGGGGGTTGTTTTCATTCATTGTAATAATGTGGAGCTAGCTTGCTTTCTATCAGGAGAGATTGCTTCTTCTTAAAAATTGCTCATGAAAAATAATTTTTAAGAAGTCAAAAAGGATTTTCTCAAATTTCACATTTCACATTACACAAGATAAATTTATTAATAGTTTTATTTTTGAACCTGGATTATCCTTCTGTTATAAATGAAATAGCTGAATTAAAATTATAAAAGGAATTTATTTATAATAATAAAAAATTTGTGAAAAATTTATTATTAAAAGAAATAGTGCCGAGCCTGGGATTGACACAGTGAACAGAGCAAACAGATGTTTCTTTTTTGCTTTACACGCCTTCTTCTGTTCACAAACTTCAGTTTTCTGACGAGTTTTTTTATATAGTTTATTTGCTCTTAGGCTGTATTGAAGTTATCTTACTTTTTTTGGCTTGGAAACACATTTTTGGTTGTTGTCTTCGTTTTCCGGTCCAGCTGAAGGGATTTCTGATAAGCGGAGCAATGTTTAATGCGGGAAGTTGGTATTGAGATTTGGATGTCTGATGACTCTCCTATCGTGGTCTTGTATCAGGCTTTGATGGGATCTTTGGTCTGGGCTATCTCCTCCAGGAACTATTTTCTATCTGGTCTTCAAATGTAAATGAGCCTTTTCTTCAGTCTTAGTTTTTAAGTTAAAATTTCTAAAAATCCTATTGCTAATACAACCTATATTCCAAATTCTCATGTGTTATAGTTTTCTGATACAGGAAATTTTATATTATTATACTCAACACTTAAATTATAATTTATTTGCACAAATTACACATACCTATATATTACACTTCTAACCTGTTTTCCTGAGAATACAGCTTCACCAGAATGCTAAATCATGGTATATAAATGTGCATATCAGATCTGAAGAATATATCCAGTTCAAAAACAGAAATAAATATTTTCTTCCCTGAAGCACTTAATGTATTTTTCCTAAATAAAAAAAAAATCATCTAAATATACTGTTAGATGAAAATGTTTGGGATTTGTTGTTTGTTTTGTTTGGTTTTTTTAAAATTTTATTTTGAAGGCTACTAATGCATGCCTGACCTCAAAAGAATATTTTCTTTAATTAGAAAATGCTCCTAGCTAGAGATGTCAAACCCTAGTTTCAAATAAGGAATGCCTAGTTAAAAAGGGCAAAGAGGAAATCTCTTAATCCATAACTTTAATCATAACAGATATTTTACATAATCAAAAATGTGCTTAAATCAAATTGCTGTCCAATTCAAGGAATAGGGAATAATTTACTTGAAGTAAATCTGTAAAGGATAGTCCAACTGCTGTGTTTTAGCCCAAGGAGTCCTTACTCTGAGAAAAAGCAGCACATACATACAGGCAAAAAAACCCAAAAAACCAGGCAAAACCCCCAACTTTAGAGTCTTCCAGTAAATCGCCAAATAAATTGATTTTTTTAAAAAAAGAAAGGTCAGCTGGGAATTAATGAGATATCAGACACACATAATTCAATGTCCTGTCATAATCATCACAAAGGGACCTAAATTTTCTGACGAGCTTGGGCTGTCAAGGCTCAATGTGGTTTATTTGCTATTCCCTGGCTGTAATGAGAACAAGCAACTTCAGTTGAGAATCAATGGGTCAATGACAAAGAACATTCTGTGCTGCAAGGCTTTTACAGCTAAATGGGAGCTCTGGCTTAGGAGCAGAAACTTCACACAGTCAGAGTTTTATGCTGCCTCATAAACCTTGAACTCTTTGGGCAAGGTAAGACAATTCCTTCTCAGAATCCCACGAGAGAGTCTGAGACATGGATGTGAGAGCAGGTTGTGGTAGGTGACTATTATTAATATGGGATAAAAAATGGGTTTGCTAGGAAAGGTGTAGGGTTACATGGAAACAGGGAACAGCTGAATAGTATTAAATCAACAAAGCCAGCCTTGTGACTTTGCCAGCCCTAATATTTGTGAACTTGTATATCCTGGAGAAATACAGGCGTTCTCTTCCTTTGCCCTGCCTGGATTTGGAACCCAGGCACCACCCCCATGCCTACCCCATCCACTTCCACCCCCTCAGCACAAGGTTAGAGTGGCAAAAATGTGTTTGATGGTCAGGCAGGGCAAGGATCATGTTCCTTTTCACCCTCAGACTGCACCATGATCTCCAAGAGCTTATTTAGATCTGTCCTTGGCTGTTCTCAGCCCCAAGAGGAGTTCTCTGTCCCCCTATGGACCTTCAACACTGCTTTTCACATAAAAATTTTAATATACAGCCTGTTCTAGAAATACCTAAGAGACTACAGACAAATAAATGGCAAATATCTGTTTGAGAAAAAAACAAGGAAGACAAAACTCAGTGTTCTTCCTTTAAGATGCAACATTGAATTTTAGTAACACAACCAAGCAGAAGGAGTAGACACTTCAAATATCTCTGTGAGTGTGAGCAACAAGACTTCAAATATGCTTTCCCTGACAGGTTAAGTGAGTATAATTGACTGTGTCTACAGTCACGCTTCTTTAAATTCTGTCATCACTGGGACTTCCATGGTCCTCAGGGTCACACAGACCTGAGCCCCTCTCAGAACTTTTCCTGGGGTCTTGTGGGAAGATCCTTCTACCTCAACTCCAGAGAGGAAAGGAGGGTGATTTAACTCCTCTCCTCCTTGCAAAGCACTGAGCTCTCTGCATCCAACAATAGCATTGCTGGGCTTCTTCCTTTCACCTCACCCTCCATGAGAAGCTCCACTTATAAAACACAGCTACAATCACATGAGGCATTTAAATGCATGATCAACACCTGGGTTAAAGGAAAATCTGTGTCCTATCCCTGTCTCTAGCATTTTGTTGGTCATGAGCCCCCTCAGTTAAGACTCAGTATGTTACAAGTCGTTAGTGATGCCTATATGTAAAGAATTACACTGTGAATTAAAAGAATGGAAACAAAAAAATACTGACTCTGAATAGTCAGTCATATTGATGCCTCTTCATCCTGGAGCAATGGAAAAGTAATTCTTAGTGTTAGTTCTCACAGGGATACTCAAAGTCCTTTCAGAACACAGGGAAAATACAATCAGTTTTCAGACAGACTTCCCAAAGCACAAAGTGAATCTTGGCATCAGTGAAATCTCTCACCAGAGGAGTGAGTGCTCCTGAGGACATAATTTCACCTAAACATTCCAGAAAGCATTTCAGAGTTTACTTTCTTATATATATGGGAAGAAGGTTTCTTCATTTGTAGTTTTTGGCAGGCATGTGATTGTACATTTTTCTCCCCTTTATATATCTGACATTTATTTTCCTGTAATTCAAACACACAACATCTGAAAAAAGGCACAGAGTTTACCAGTGAGACCCTGTCATCCCCCATTTTTGCCAGACTTATTTGGATTTACGAGTGAGGCCTTGTCTAGCCAGGAAACTAAAGATACCAATTCAATCAGTTTAAAAACTGATACAGCAAAATCTTGGACTCACATTTGAGTAGGAAGCAGCTGCACTGTGTCAAGATGTCACTGACCTTTGTTATTTGTTAGCAGTGTCCTGGCCAAGCCCCTGCTTTCACAGCAGTGTCTGGGGAATGGCATGTGGGAGCATTTCTTACATGCTTCAGGGCAACTTCCAGTGCTTCCTCTTCCCCACAATATGCACACAAAGAGGCAAAATTTCCCTGGACTGCCTGAGAAGAGCAAGTGCATTCTGACCAATGCATGTGGTGGGGAAATCCTTCACAGAAGGGGCAACAGCACCATAAAACACTGCAGCTGGCTGTGAAATGCTCATAGAGAAGCTTCAGAGAAATAAAAAAAAACCCAAATCAACAAATGCAACCAACCAAATAAAATTTTCTTTCAGCTCTTTGAAGGTGTGACCTTAGATGAAATAAAACAAATGCCATTAACTGGGACAGCATGAGATTAGCATTCATTTAATCACATTGATGTTGAGCTTGTTTCACCAGTCCAGTTTAAATCAGCATCACATAGACAAGGTCCAAATACCTGTAAATTTACAGGTAGAAAAAGAAGTGCCCATTTGTCATAAAATGCATATTGTTCGGCCTCATCTGCATATAGTCCTGCACCAGGTGAACTGAAAGGGTATTTTTAGATTAATTTATTTTGCTGTGGTATTGTATCCAAAAATCTATGGCGTGCATCTCATTTATTCCAGTGTGAGGGTGTTTTTTAAAAGCAGTCCTGTTTTTAAAAAGCAGTCCTGAAACAGGAAACAAGCATAGTTGAGGTCAGTGGGATACCTCATGTGCTCACAGCTTTTCAGCACCTCTGATAGCTGGATAAAAGTGCAGTGACACAGAGCAGAGCACTCACTGTGCTACACCTCATGTTCACACACGTGGGCCTGGCCTGCTGGGGCTCAGAGGAGAAGCAGAGGATGGATACAGCTGAAAGGGGGAGAACCAGGAAATTGTGCTGGGCTAGAATTGTTCTCTCAGGTAAGTAACAGCTCCTGGAAATGGGAGGAAGAGAGAAATGAGACAAAATGTAATATTCGGCATGTGACTCCTTCTACCTCTGAAAGGCAGTCCAGAGAAGGGACATGCTCATCCTTTGCACTAAATCCCACATCTCAAGCACCTTTATGTAGGCCTGAACACCTTTCTGTGGAGCTCAGAAGGCAAGTGTCCCATGAAGCTGTGGCTCAGTAATCCTTGCATTCTCTGTAGGAAAACTTGATTTGTATAGTCCTAACTTTGCAGATGGGCCATGAGCACCTGGGATTCAATTTGTGTCCATGCTGTTGTAAAATGTTGAGAGCAAAAATATATTAATAGCAGAAACAGTTTGTGGTCATTCAATGGTAAAATGTCTTCTGCCGGGGCTACAAATGTACCTTCACTCTCATGCTCAGGATAATGGGCAGGCTGTCAAAAAGTTATGTTTTTGAAATTAAAAAACCCCAGGTTATTACGAGACAGAGCTTGAAAAGATCGTGCTAAACTCTGTGATCAAGCAACACACCAGGATATTTACATCTCCTGGGAGCAGACCGAAAAAGGAAACATCATTTTCACCAGCATTTCTGTCTGATCTATTTTTTCCCATCACCTCCTGTGTACTGCAACAATGCATTTGGGAAAGTAGGTGTTCATCCCATACCTCCTGATCAAATTTTGTTTACTGCCTTCTTTCCCAGACTTTAGATGAGTAATGGAGATGCCTCCAAAGTCTGCGAAAAGCCAAGTGGAGGTGGTGACGGGGGCACCAGGGAAAGGACACGCAGGGCTGGCAGCCGTGCCCTTCAGGCCAGCAGCACATCCCACCCAGGCCTTTGCCATTCATGGAGCTCAGTGTTCCATCTCCACCATAGGAAAGAAATAGACTGGAGCAGAGATGGCTCAGTCCCCATGGGGTGCACTCAGGGCAGCAGCTGCTAAATCAGTTCTGAAAAGGAGCCAGCCAAAGATGAGGTAGGCAGAGTAGGGAAAGGAGCACATCTTGGATCCTTGGGAAAAGGAAGTAGAGCGTGCCCTCTATGGCTCAGTCACCCCTGCCACTCACAGGGGACAAGTCAAGATTTCAAATGCAATACAGAGCCCAGCCTGCCCTCACCATGAAGCTGAAGTTTATCAGAGGCCAATTCCATCCACCTGCAGAATGCTGGGATTTCATGGCCTTCATGAGCGCATTAAACAGGATGGCTGAGTCCCTTCCTTGAGCATCTCCCTCTTTGCAGCTCCTCTTTCACATCTTAATCCCATTTCTATCCAGGTTGCTGGATCAGCAGGTGAAATGTCCTTTAACTGAGCCTTTAGTTCGAAACACAGGCATAATATAAAAGCTACTGTTCTGACTTTTTAGGTGATTTTAGTCACATAAAACCAGCTTAGTAATTTCAGAAAAATGTTCAAAACAACCACAACAGTGGGGCCTTGGCATGGTACTTTGTAGTATCAGAAGCCTCAGGGGAGGATCTTTAAAGAGTGAAAAGAGATTGGAGATGTCTGAAGATGAAATGCTCCCTTCTTTCTGTGACGAATTATCATAGCAGCACTGAACAATGACATTGATCGAGATGGAAGGAGTTATTTTGTACTAGATGAAGCAAATTGATGACTTAGTGTGAGAAAAGCTCAGGAACTTAGAAGCGTTTTGCATTCAGCTGGTAACAAAAGTAATACTGGGCTAAAATGTGGAGACTGAATTTATAAATATTAGGGAACATCCTTCTGGATTGACTGGCAATTCAGAAAAGGAAATTTCTACCAATCTAAAAAGCCATTTCAAAAGGTGAGTCCCACATGTCCTGCATCAAAAAATCCACAGAAATTTTTTGGTTTCTTTTACTGATTCATCCTTGAAGCATTTCATTTAACACACTGGTTTATTACAGTCAGACTTTAGTAGGAATACAGTAATGTTTTAAATAATGTTTTAGAATCTGTACTCTGCTTATGCAAAAAATATTCAGTAACTGAGGTGCATTTATTTAACATACCATCAAGCTCATGATTTGCCAAGGAGTCAGACTATGCATTCACATATGTTTTACTCTCCTTTATCTTGTGTGAACTTTATGTAGCTAGGAACCTAAATTAGCACTTTGTTTCTTGGTTAGCCAGTTGATAGGAGTGACTCTATATCCCTGTACTGCTGAAAGCTGCAAGTGATTAATTCTCTGATTCATTGCCTGGTAAAACAGGGGTTGTGACAGTTCCCAGAACACATCAGTGTCTCTTTTAGGAGTAACAAGAGTATGTATGAAAAAAAAAAGTATGGAAATGTAGAAGCATGGATAAGGAGCAGCAACCACTGACTGGACCATCAGCCACAATCCAGAACATGTCAAGACCCTTACATTTGAGAATGTGGGTGAAGGAAAATACCCGTGCTGGTGTCAAGTGGTGCCCAGAGCTGGGGGCTGAGGCAACTTCCGTAAATTCACCTCCTGTTTATCCCACTCCTTGTTTATTTTTAGAGGCTGCTTGGCTTGTGGCTGTGAAAGGGAAGCTTAAAAAGGACCTGCCAGGCTCAGTGAAGTTTTCCCAGCTGGCCCATGAGGAGGACAATCAGGATAACAAGGGGAAAGGGGAGAGCTGTAGGGATTTGCACCTTCTGGTTCACTGGACTCACCTTGGGCTGAGGGGCTGCAGGGCAGGACAAATCACAATCAGTGCCTTGAAGGCTCAGCTGAAAGCAGAAGATGGTACTCTTCTTTTCCAGGCCACTGTGACACTGGCAAAAATGATCCCTGTTTTTGAGCTTGCAAAGAGAAGATGAAGCAGTGACTCAACCAGCCTGGGCACTCTAAATAATGCTATCAGCACAAGGTGAGTCATAAACAGGTGATGTCTGACTACTACCTGTCCCCAAAACATCCAAAGACTGCCAATCAAGGAATGAATCTTTCCTCTGATTTTAAGGAACAATTTGTATCTTTTTCCTCTTTTCCTACAGGTTAGAATATCCCCTGTTATCATTCTCTCTGACATTTTTGAAGTTCTAAGCATGTGTCTGAGCACACACAGGCAAGCTCTTATGAAAAAGACATCTGCCACCATTTCCTAAACATAAGAGCTATGCAATTCCTGCTTTCAAAATTGGCAGGCATCTGGTAGGGAAAAGATCTGGCAAAGGCCATGCTGTACTCTGCAGGAGGAAGGGAAATCACCTAAATACTACGGGATCAAAAAGCAAGTAAACTGAGAGAGGTCACATAAACCATATCATATTTGATGCAAAGAGACACAGGAGTCTAAATTTGCTACAAGTACTCTTGGGCAAACAAGTTTGGGTTTGATGTTAAGAATATTTACTTAATTCAATCAGTCATTTTGCTGAAAATGTTCCTGTCAAAAGTTTAGCATTAAATGGAAAAGTGTCTTCTCTACAGATCAATGTTTTGTAGATCTGTCTTCATGCTGTTACTTTCATTACATGATTATTAACATTATTATATTAATTTGATGTCTTAGCTAAGGGACAGATCTCCCCAATTTCCCACTTAATTCACTGATTTTCCAGCAATTGCAATTGTGACTGTTACTTGCTCAAATGAGTGATTAGAAGATCTGGACTTTGTGATACATTTGTCTGATTTTCAATGATTTTATAGATTAAAACATAATTGAAAAAATAATAGTTACTTTCAGAGATGTTTTTCACCATTTTGAATTGTCTTAGGCTTCTAGGGAAAGACCAGCAGAACAAGAGAGGCCGGGTTCAAAGCTTTTGCACCTCCCAAGAACAGTCTTGAGTACCTGCAGATCTCTAGAAGTTCTGAGCTACCACCATCTCAGCCTTGCTGAGCCTTGTCAGCAGTAGAGCTCAGCAGCTTTTCTGAAAACTTCCAGGGAACTTCAGCACAAATCCTGTTCATTTTGTCAGAACAAGAGAAGTGTAGAATATATTAAATAGGCTTGTTTCACCCTCTTGATAAGATTATGATAAGTGGAAACTTCATTTGAGAAGTAAACAGGACTACAAGACACAAAAAGTTCATTATTTACAAGGGGGGTTTCTTTGTTTAATGCAGATGTGGCTGTAACTGTGTTTGAGACCTTTGGCTGAATTAACTATCCTTTTAAATCATTCCAGATAAAAAAGCTATAAACTAAGAATCCTTTTTGTACCAGATAAAGCTGTGCCACCTTTCTCAGTCCTGTGAGCCAATCCACTACCAAACCTGGAGCTAAGTACCGAAGCTGAATATGAAACTGGGTAATACTCAGGAGGACCTGCAATACTGTAGCCAAAGACTGGAAGAGCACTTGGGGAGGCATGAAGAAAAGCTGGAGATACCCTGAGGGTCTAAATTATTTTAATGGGTAGAGACAGACATCTCCTGAAAGTGACAATTCTTCATAGAGACCTCTAGGGAGGGGGATCAGTTTGGGGAGCTGGAAGTCTGGTATGTTAAATCACACTGAGAAAAACAAAAGGAAAGCCCACAGTTACCAAACCAAGCACAGAAGTTTCTCTCAGGCCACAACATTGACACTTCATTGTAATAAAACTTTAATCCTGTGAATAAGGATTAGCACTGCACAGGCCCTGTCCAGAGAACTCATTGCTACAGATTGTTCAAAATTAATTTATTTCCTTGCATCAATGCTCAATGAGAATGATTTGTTTTCCTCCATGCACCTAAATTTTGTTAGGAAAGGTTTGATTGCATCAAGTAAACACAAATTGTGATAACTTGGGGAAAGGTTTTCACTGGATTTGTGACTTAAAGAACTCTTTTCTTTGCTAAGAATGAAAAATGTTTTGGTTTAAAATACTGTTACTGACAACATACAGAACTTGTGAGGCCTTGATGGTTATCTTGGTTGTTCCATGTGCCTACATCCTGAAATGAGAATGGGTAGTCCATAAAGTGTACACATATCTCCACAACCTGCTCCTCCTCTACACAGCCAGAGCCTGGGGACTGAAGACTTTCCTCCTCCCCTTAAAATAAAAAATGAGAGACAACAAAGATCTCCAATCACAAAAATTATGGGGTTTGTTTAACTGTTCCAACAAACCTGGAACAGCATGCAACTGCTTAAATGAGGAAAAGTTGTTTCTTTCCACCTAGCCCAAAGCCTGATTTAAAATCTGCCCTTGGTGTGTTGAGGTCCCGTGTCCCTTTTCCTGTCCTGGTTTAACCCCACCCAGCAGCTGCTCACTCACACCCTCACCAGAGGAATCAGAGAGAGTATCAAAAAGGCAAAAGTGAGAAAATTCATTAATTGGGACAAAATATGCCAGGAAAAGCAAAAGCTGTGTGCACAAAGTAAAACAAGAAATTCTTTCACCACTCCCGAAGGAGTGACAGATGTTCAGCCACCTCCAGGAGGGCAGGGCTCCATCACACATCTTTGGGGAGACAAAATGTCATCACCCTGAAACATTTCCACCTTCCCTTCTTCCGTCCCTTTTATGTCCTGAATGTGATGTCAGACAGTCTGAAATGTCCTTTGGTCCACTGGGGTCACCTGGCCTGTGTCTCCTACCAACTCCCCAAACATCCCCAACTTCCTTCACCAACCTGACAGCAGGAAAATCAGGAAAGGCCTTGGATCTGTGCAATCCCTGCTCAGCAATAGCAGCATTTCTGTATTATCACCCCCATGTTCAGCACAAAGCCAAACCACAGCCCCATTCCAGCCACTGGGAATAAGATTAACCCTACCCCAGCCAAAACCAGCAGTGTTGCTTTCCAAAATCACAGGATAAAACACCAAGTTTATTAGAGGGACGAAACACCTCTGCTGTGAGGAAAGGCTGAGAGAATTTGGATTGTTCAGCCTGGAGAAGGGAAGGCTTTGGGGTGACCTCATTGTGGCACTCCCTGAAGGGACCCCACAGAAAAGACAGAGAAAGAGACTCTTGACAAGGGCCTGGAGTGCCAGGACAAGGGGCAATGGCTTCACATTGATGGAGAACAGGGTTAGATTGGATATTACGGCGGAATGCCTCCACCAGACCAGGCTGCTCAACAGCCCCATCCAACTTGGCCTGGAGCACTTCCAGGGATGGGGCAGCCACAGCTTCTCTGGGAAACCTGTGCCAGGGCCTCACCACCCTCACAAGGAACAATTTCTTCCTCATATCCAATCTAACCCTGCTCTGTGTTAGTGTGAAGCCATTCCCCCTTGTTCTGTCACTACAGTCCCTGATGAAAAGTCCCTCTCCATCTTACTTATATGCCCCTTCAGATACCAGAAGGCTGCTGTGAAGTCCCTACACAGTGACCTTGCTACCCAAGCATGGGCAGAGTTCCACACCAGCAAGACATTAATATAAGACTGATTCACAAAGAAACTTAGAAATCTCCACATTCCCTACATTTCTTCAGGAAAAAAAAAAAAAGAAAAAAAAGGGGTCCTGTTTTCCAAGAAGCTCTAAACACAGATAATTAATCTTTAGAGAAATCCGTAGCATTTATATGAAGGAAAAATAAAAGTCGCGTCATTCATGTTGTAAAAACAAGGGCACGACTTTTTTGGGTGGATAAAAGTCAACTTGTTTTTATTAAAAAAATATTACCAGAGGCAGAGGTCCGAGATAAGCTCAAACCCCACGCAGCAAGCCAGATCACACCAGTGCTGTGCACACACTGGGGTGCTCCTTTGGACAACCCACTCCCACCCAGAACGTCCACTGGAGAACCAGGACTCAGGCTGAGGGTCATTTTTATATATTCTTTTTAACTCATGATTGGTGGAATTTGGATCCTCACACTGATTGGTCTAATTTTGGGTTACGATTGGTCTATATCAGGGTCTATTTCTGACCAATTATTTTTGAAGGGCATTGAATGATTGGTCAGTGGTCTGACCAACCATTGTCCATTTTACTGATGTCATTTTCAGGAGGTCATCCTCCAGAACCTTCCTCACTGGTGTGCATGCTCAGTGTTAGACTCATATGGTAATTTCTATATAATATTCAAACATTTTTAACTACTTACAGTTTCTTAACTTCTCTCTACAGAACTACACACTTATGAATAATAAAAATGACACACTGTTTAATAACAACCTAATCAACTTATTAATACTAAATACAATTAACAAACACCATTAACTTACTAACTTTTCCCAGAACTACCAATTTCATCCATAACAATTCATGTGATGTGTGTGTCCTTCTTCTTGCTTTCTCCCACTCCTGCTTTCTCCTGTTTTGTGTCCAAGCAATACTTACCCTTAATTAGTACTGGCCTACTACTCTTAGTAGGCCACAGTGTTTGTGAAGAACTCAAAGACACCTAATAACAATCACATATTCTTTGGGTAAGATGCAACTCAAAATTCAACTTTTTCAAGTGCGTGGTCACCATCCTTTTCATTCAAGCAGAAGTTACTCATTACAACTCCTTGTATATTACACCTGTGTTACACAGTACCTAGGAGAACAAACATTTAACAGGGACACAATAGGATTGGAAACCGAGCCCCTGTGCCTGTACAGAAAATCGAAACCCCTCAGCATGCTGCTCTCAGGGTTTGCCATAACTGAGTCACAACCAAGATGATTCTTTTGATTCCTGAGATTGGAACCTGGCAAAAAGGCAGCTGAGGGTTGTTGGTTTTTTGCTGCAGGATGTGTAACCTCTCCTGCCTGTCTCCCAAGAAAACCTCACACATGAACCATGTCCAGCCACATGCAGAGAAAGGTAGTGTTGTGAGGGTGACAGTCTCTGAAGTGAGCTGGTAATTGTGACCCATTGTCAGTGGCAGACATCACACAGGAATTTTGTGCACTCCTACGTCTTGGTCCTGAGCCAAACAACTGCTGGGAAAAGGCAGATAACAATCATGGCCTGCTGGAGGCTGAGGTGGAGTCTGGTACAAGTGCATGGCAGCTTGGACATATTAAATGGGAAAAGAAGCCAACACTAAGCTCCAAAGCTAGAAAACAATTCCCATAAGGCCTAATAAAAGATGAAGAAATTAAAGGTCTACCGGAACAAATGAATTAGATAATAAAACTCTGGAACTAGATCAAAACTAGGAGGGGGAGGGGGAGAAAAGAGCAGAACTGAGATCAAATAACAGCTGTGGGATGCAAATCAGACAGAATATCCTCAAGTCAGGCCCACAATGAGGCAGCATCTGGCAGAAGGAGGGAGAAGGGCAGTGGGAAACCAGAAGAGAAGGAATGCAGATTTTGGGAAAGCTGGCTGGAAGACATTGCATAGCAGAATACCCTGCACAGAGTCAGGCTCCAATACACCCAGCCCGTTTGGGAAGCATAAATCCAAACATTCCACCAGAAGAGGAAGACAGGGAAGATAAAGGCAAGGAACTAATGAGATGTGAATCAACAAGACAACACCTGGAAACAAATCTGGATATGCCATCAGTATTCTGTGGGATAATATTTACGCCCAGAAGGATCAAAGTTTTACAGTGAATTACAGCAAACACTGTAAATAGAGACCAATTTTCCTCAGAGTGTTGTATTTATCGTTGCAGAGTATTTGAACCTGATTCCTTTCCCATTAGCCAGTTTTGGGAAATTTCCATTACCATTTTCCAGTTTTGTGAGAAAGCATACAGGATCTGTTGCATCCAGAAGGTCTGTCCCTGATGATGGGAAGAGTCACAGGCCATATGTTCAGGAATTATTTGCCAAATAGAGATGTGGTCCCAGATTCTTGAACTCTGAGGTACTCAGGTACCTCTTCAGGTGCATCATAGAACCTCTTTCACAGGTGCAGTGGGTTTAGAGAACTGGTTAAACTCACCAGTGCACTTACTTATTTCTTGCTGTCAGATATGATTTTAGAAGGTTAAAAACAGGCTCAAAACTTAAGACTATGAAGAAAGCTTTATTAATAAAACCAAAAGAATATTTAAAAAAAAATCAGAATGAAACTTCCAGAATACTTTCTGTCCCTCCACCCCTGGCCCACCTTCTTTCCCAACTGACAAAACCTGGGATTTTAAATCAGTTATCACTTCTACAATAGTCTCTCTTCAGTTCTTCTAGGGAGAGGACTCTTCTTTGCCATGCCCTGGAGACTTTTTCACAAGAACAGAGTCTTCTGGTGGTCTTGCATTTTGCACAAACAGCAGCTACCTGGTTTAGAAAATTTCTGCTGTTGTGAAATTCCTCCCATTTTCACAGCTTTTTCACAGCTGAGTGAATGGGCCATGTCAACTTATGGGGTGTTATTTTTTAAGGATGAGCTGTTCAAAGGGAAAGGCTCTATTCCTTTTTTTCTGCAATCATCTTCACTGCCAGGAACAGAGGTCTTTTTCTTTTTTCCTTGAGGCACAGGGTCTTCTTTCTCATCTGTCTCTCTCTCTCTCTCTGTTCAAGCTTCTCATGGTGTCACTGCTTCTTCAATATCTGCTTTGCTTAAATGTGGCTGTCTCTGCTCAGGTCTACAGTTTGAATACTCCATCCCCCCATACTTTGTTTTTTTTCATGAATTAAAGGAAATACTGTAGTTTATTACAGTCCATCGCTATGGCATTACCAAAAGAATTTTCAGCCTCACGAGGCATCTTTTCATTCTCCTTCCATCTGGAACTTGAACTCTTTCGTTTCACCGACCCTGGTGTCTTCATGTTGTCACTCTGTGTTCTTCCTCTCACCCAGGGGAAGAACCGTGCTCTGCAGGTCTCATCTGTTCCCTGGAAGGGTTAACATTTCACCCAGGCTAGCAGGTGTTGGTGGGCAGTGGCTGAAGCAGTCACGGTCATGGACTGCAGCCACAGTGGGTTCTTCTCTCTTTCTGCCCAGCATCTGCTGAGGGGCTGTGGTGGGAGGTTGGGGGCTGTCCTGGCCCGGAGCCTGGGGGGATCCTGGCTCAGTGTGCGCCACAGAGGTGGAGGCAGGGCCCGGTGTTAATGAGATGTTGGCAATTGTGAACTGGCCCTGCTTTGGCTGGGGCCCCCCTGGATTCCCATCCTCGCCTGGGAGCGGCCCCTCACCGGAGCTCCTGATACCTTCTGAAGCCAGAAGCTGAAAGGAACTTCTAGAACTTCCTGGGTTTTAAAATATGGTGTTCACAGAGACAGATACAGCTTCTCAATGGTTTACAAAGCTGTCAATTCTCAGAACTACACAGCCATTGGCCTTTCCTAGGCACAGAGGAAGCTCCCAGGAGCCTCTCTCAGGAAAATAATTTCTGTGAATGGTTTTCTTCCTTCTTCCTAAATATTAACCAATATCAAACCAGCACAACAGCCTAGGCTTTCTAAATCTCATGAACATTTTAGGGAAATTAAGACTGGGAATAGTTAAATATTTTTGACCAGGTGTTTGGATAACAAACTACCTAAATTCCATTTAAAATTCTAATGCAAGGGTTTACTGAGATGCCAGTATGTTCTGACTTTCTAACACTGGAAGGATAGACTGAATTTTTACACTTCTGCAAGGAGTTATCTGTGTGTCTAGGATGAGTAAGAATAAACTTTAAACAGGATTTCCTACATCAATGAAGCTAACACAATCACAGCATAGCAGTTGACATCGTCCTTTCCCTTTCTCTCTAATTTCTCTCTGCCTATTTTTTTTTCCAAAATCACCAGAATAGAAGAAGGTACCAGGAGAAAGAGAGGCATCCTGTTTCTATCACAGCAGAAATGAGATGATTTGCCTTAGAGCACTGTGCACTAAAGCACTTTACTTTCAAAGCTATCATATCAAACAAACCATACCTGTCATGTTACAGAATAAGATGTTTTGCAAAATTAACAATTGGGCAATGGGCATAGATGGTACTGATTTATCATTTGTATCTGTGTTTTACTTGTCTTTTGTTATATACCTGTACAAATGTTGAATGCCAATAACTTGTATTACAGGCTGGAAAAAAAGAGATAAAATTAATATAAAAATAGGTATAATGAAGGGCATGGTGTGTACACTGAGTAAATGGGATCTCAGCAGTGAAGTCTGAGCTCCCACAATTTTCCCACACATTCATTGTCTTTTCAGCATCAGATTTCTCTTGCAATTTCCTCTTACATTTGACACATCAGAGCCTGGATATACAAGCTGGAATTTCACTTACATGTCTTTACATATGGAAAGAGAACATTCCACATGTCGGGGATAAGTATATATATATATAATATTTTTATTTATTTATTTACTTACTTATTATTATGAATTATATATTTATGTGTGTGTGTGTATGCCTTAAATTGTTCTTTTTATGGTAGCAACTCATGTTTCTCATCATCACCTTTTTGTGGCATGAGACACAGTGTATATTCTCATTGATTTGGTGTTGGAGACATGACCTATGCAGTCTTCTCTTCTTCATCTGCCACTCCCTCCTTGCAGGGTCTTAAGTCGCATATTCCCCTTGGTGCCTCACCTTGTCCATCCAAAGAAATCAGTGGGATGAGAAAATGTGCAACAAACACAACAGAGGCATTTCAGAGGTAACGAGAGAAGGTTTACTCATGAGGTGGGGCAGTCCAGCATTGAAGAGAAAGTTCTGCAACAGAATTACTTGCTTACAGAACAAGTGTGAAAGAGAGGTGCAGTAAATAAATATGTGTGGTGGAAAACCTAGTTAGGAAGGATAGTTGGTAAATAAATATATGTGTAGTGAAAACTTGATAAGGAGGGACACTTGGTAAATTACTAAGGGACTTGGCTAATATGTCCTCCCTCATTGAGAAGAAATCTGTCCTCCCTCATCCAGAAGAAATTCTGCTACCACATCAAAGTACTTAAGCACTGTCCTGAAGGAAAAACTGGATTCTCTCAGTTCTCTGTTATGCTTATTTCATTTTCCTTCATGTGGAAATTCGCCTTCCTTCCACTGTTAGAACTTCCTGAGGGCTGTGAACTGGAGTCAGAGCAAAACCTGATGCAAAGAGCAGTCTTCCCAGCAGAAAAATGCCAGCACATTTTGTGCAATCAAATATCCTAAAGAACATATTAAATCTCCTGTTAAAGCTCTGAAAAATATGTCTCTGACTGAAAGAAGAGAACCACCTTTGCCATGCCAAAACTGCAGGAGAACAGCAACAATAAATATTGTTTTGTTTTGTTTTGTTTTTGTTTAAGGAGTTCCTATAATTGAATGAATATATCCTTTCCTTCCCTCCTTTGACCACCTTTGCTTCAACATCGAGTCCTAGTGAAGATTTAAAGTGTAACAACATCACAAAAGAGAGAAAGTCTGGGGTAGGAGGAGGTGGAGGAGAAAAGGCAGGTGTGGCTTGAGTTGAGGAAAGAGGCTTTCAGGCCACAGAGACTCAGGACAGCTAAGCTGAAACCGTATCCCTGAGAAACAGAGGGAAGTCCCATGCCAGGCAGGGAACAGGATTGCTGAGCCACTGGAGTGCACAGGAGCGAATAGCAGGCATGCTGGCATTTCAGCACAGGCAGGCTGAAGTCATGAGAATGTGAAACACCATCTGAGAGCAGGCATTCTACACTAAATGCATGGAAATCTCCATGGAATCAGCTTAGAGGCATGTCAGGAGCATGACCAGCAGGTCCGGCTGGAGTTCAAAAGGCTCAGCCCCACATCACAAAAAGCCTCCAAGCGTTGTCTCACAAGTCAGCGTTCATTAGAATTCCATGATTCCCACCCACCCCTTTAATCCTGAAGAGGTGACTGTCTCGGTTTGTAAAACAGGCATCTGTTAAGGAAGGCAGGAACCTCCCTTGAAATGAAAAAGAAAAATGTAAGCCCCCCACCTTTATCTCCAAATTACTATATTTTGAAAAACAAGGCACTCTCAGGCAGAGATATGGGAATAGGAATAACAGTTCTTTACTAATATGTATAATAAGGTAAACCAACAACAATAACTACAGTATTAACAACAGAACAGAACAGGGACCCCATCTCGGCCAAGATCAGTAAAGTGGAGGAGAGGCGGTGCCTCACAAACCCCTCAGCTGGCACTCAGTCACAGAGCTCCTGCAGGCTCTGAGGAAAACACCTCGCTGGAAAAAACAGGAATGAGCAAAGTCCCAGGCCAGTGGATGAGAGGGATCAGCAGCTGCATGGTGACAGCTGGGGCTGCAGCACGTCCGGCAGGACAGGGGGTGCAAGGGCCACACCACGAAGAAAGAACCAGCCGCTCCATCTAGGTGATGGCGATAAACCTCCCCCGCAGAGACAGCTCCCAGCAAGAGTTCCCCTCTCCACCTGAAGAACAAAAAAAAAAAACAAACCAGCTAGCCTCCAACTACTCCTGCCCTATCTTTTTCTGCCTCCTCCTTCCCCACTGGGCCCAGACAAATTCTTTGTCTTTTTTTAAGTACCCAAGAAGTACCAGTCATCAGGTTTTTCCCTCAGCTAATGAGGAAAGAATTCCAATAGATTAGAAGGAACAAAAGGGACACCTAACCCACAACAGTGGCCTCCCCTAGTACCTACCAAGGTCACAAGAGCTCTGCATCCAGGATTCCCTCGTGAAGGGCTAACTTGACAGACAAAACCAAAGGCTGCTTGCTGAAGCTGGTGCTACAAATGAGTGCTGGACCCTACAGGTTCACAGAGTGACTCTTTAACCACTAACTTAGAGTTCTCTCACTGTTGTACAGGAAGGAGAGTCATTATTTCCTATTTCCTGAATGTTGTCCCTGGAGAGCCTTCACAAACCAGTTGAAGCAAATTAAATGAACCAGAAAAGTAGGCCCAGGCAGCATCAGGACCACAGCAAATCACTGAGTGCTTTACAGCCCCCATTTGAAAAGAAGAGTGATTAAAATGTTATCTAAATGAGAGGAAAAACAAGTTCCTGGGGAGGGCTCAACAGCAAACAAGGCTTTCTGAGCAGGTGGCATGGTATCTGATAAGGCAAGGGAAGAAGTAAGTCAATATGTAAGGCTAGATCTCCATAATCCATCCTAACAGTGCTAGAATACTCTTCCCAAGGCCTGGATCCCCATTCCTTCTTAATAGCAAATTCTTGCATTACCAATGCTTTTAGAATAAGCTTCACAGCACAATATGTTTCTCCTAAAATGCTGGGCATTAATATAAAAAGGCCACGTCACAATTTCAGCTTCTCCTGAATAAGGAGTAACTTGACATAGGAGTGCCCCTCAATTTCAAAGAAAAGCTTGAGATAAGAGTTGCCTGAAAATTCAAAGCAACTCTTTCTGAGAAGAAATAACTAAATAAGCCTTCAGATACTCTTTTCATTGTCAGTCTGTAAGAAACTTTAAAAAGTAGAAAGAATGGAAAAGAACAATGAATTCACCTCCAGCAAAAGCAACCACTGATGGATTCCAGGAATATCTATTTAACTAACTCTTGCCCCTGGAGTTAAAAAAAGCTTTCAGTGTATGGAGCCATAACCAGAAACTAAAAAAAGACATCTTCCATTCAATACTAATGCCCAAGGCTTTATCTAGACTGATATAACCTTTGATTTTCAAAAATGCTTTTGGACAAGAAAGTCCTGCTAACTCATTGGGAGAGTATAACATGCACCACATTCATTTCCTTGGATGTCCAACCCTCATCACTCAGCCAAAAGCTACTCTGATGCAAGACCCTGGGCATTCACCCCTTCCTGGTGCTTCCTGTCTCAAAGAAGAATCTTTTCTCGGGTAGAGTGCTCTTAATTCCTGCTAATCAAAACGATTTTTAAAAATCACTCTGAAGAAAAATAAAAACCATACAAAGAAAAAAAGATAATAATACTGGGTTTGAATATGGAAAAGATGAGAAGAATTACATACAGAGCCTGAAGTTGTTACCCTACAAATTGTCCTTCATGAACTGTCATTGTTGCTGATGTTTTGCTTCCAACAGAAAAGGCATTGAAAAAATGAAGTAGTGTCAGTAGAACAATTCAGCAATGATTTTGAAGACAAATACTACCACATGGTCAGATTCAGACACAACTGGAGATGTTTTCTATTCTTTGGAGATGGGTCAGGGTACTGGGATTCTGGTAAATGTTTACAGAGGGATAAAACTCGATAATTGAATTGAAATATCAAGTAAATGAGGGACCACAGTGTATACATTCAAAGCTTTTCCAGGCACCTCTTACAGAGAGGATCAGTCATCCATGTAGACAGAGTGCAGGGACATGGGAAGACTGGGATCAGCCCCCAAGCAGGAAGATTGTCAATATTTTGAGAAGCCAGTACAAGACCTGTCCTTTCTCTGTTCAAGCTACCGTATGCCTTAAGCCTATTAGTGCATGGGCACTAAAGTCACTGCACAGTTTTTTGAGACAAGGAGGAATAAAAATGCTACAACACTGTAGGAGACTGCTGGTTGCACAGCAGGCAGCCTTCTGTAAACACACTGAGAGACAGGTTCTTCCCTGCAGGACTGCCTACATGGGATTTAGTCACTTTTGGTCATTTTGGACACTTTGTGTCATTCAGACATACACTGCTTTGAAATCAAGGAAGGAGCTTTCTCTGGTGTCTTGTTCCTCAGACACAAGCTCCAGGCTCACAGCTGAGCAGGGCTTCACAGCACAAGTTACAAAGAAAGTCAGAGAACTTGTCTGAGGATTCATCCCTTTCCTGCCTTAATGACCAAATTCTCTCACTCCCTACAATGACACCACATTTATCCCCATTGCCCTTTCTTCTGTATAAAAATATTTTCCTTTTCTTTTCCTCAGCCATGTTGAAGGCTTCCATTTGCATGATTCACTGTTCTCAGCTCATCATAGCTCCAGCAATACTGTATTTCCTGAGACTGGGAGTGGAGAGGGATCTGTCTGTGCATAACTATCAGCAGACACAGTCTGTCAGCTAGAAAAGAGCTATAAAACCCAAAATGTCCTGTTCTTCTCCAGCAAAAGGGGGGGAAACAGAAAAACCATCTGTTTAGGGTTTCCATCTGAAAAGGTCAATGAAAATAATCCCATTTGCTTTCACGGATTTTGGAGAAGATCCAGAGATCTTTATTTTTAGGTATGAAAGGATCTATTGCTGGCTGCTTAAAATACACCATGACTGGTGTATTTTTTGTATGTCCCTCATCCATGGGACAATGCTCCTCCCTTGCCTTTGCTGCTCTTTGACAATCAAAGGTCCTTTTAAAGTTGTTTTTCAGAACACTCTTGTTTTCCCCACCACACACAAAATACTTTGTTTAGAAAGGTTTTCTGGAACAACATTTCTTCCCCTTCTCTGACGAGAAAGGCTTTCAGTGTCCCTTCCAAGAGCCTTCCCTTGTGTGGCTGAGCAGCTGAGCCTTTACCTGTCCTCTGGCCACATTTATGAGTGTCAGACTATAACAGAATCATGGAATCTTCAAGGCTGGAAAGGACCTCCAAGATCATCAAGTCCAACATTAATCACAGCCACGTACAGCAGCTGTAATGCATTCTGCAAACCACAATGTCTAAAAAAATTTGCTTGCTGTCTTGCTTAGATTGCTGTTACTGACAGGAATCTTCTTGGATTTCTGAGCTGGGTCAAACTCACCAGGTCAATTGCACTCCTAACAAATAAAGGCTTGTTTTCTTTTCATTAACTGTTCCCAGAATTTGTTTTGTACTGCAAACAACACAGACAACACACTTTACACAAAATCTCTTCCCATATAGAAGAATGTATTTTTCTGTTCCAGTGTAAATAAGGTGCTGCTGTGGGAAGTTGCCCGAAGCTTTAGAGCTAATCCATATTCTGCCCACTGTGGCTATCTAGCCAAATGGAAATCAGACACCCTGGGACAGGAGCCCCCAGGGCATCTCAGTAACTGAGAGGATTTAAAGATTTGTCATAATTATGGTGGACAATAAATATCTGAGCAGAGTGGCAGATTTCTGTGGGATAGGCAGTGACCCCGTTGGGAGCTGCCCATGATTAAATGCCCTATTCTTCCTCTTTTCAGTCTGAGCTCTTATGTGCACCAGGAATTGTTATGAATTAAATACCCTGTTTTGATTAAAACTGCACCAAAAGTGAAAGCACACCTTATCCTAAAGTCATTTATTCCATTCTGGTGAAAACAGATAAACCAAACATTAAAAAAAATACTTAATATAAAAAAAATTTCATAATGCACCAGGGTCTTATGACTGGAATAAAAATATTCTTCCAATTGAATTGAGCTGTTTATGCTGTTAGCAGAGACAAGGGTTTAGTTTCCATGCTACTCAGGGTCCGTGGATCAGCCTCATTTTCAAGAGTGGCTATCATTCTTAAGGAAATCTTTCTTTCTTGTATTGCCAAGCTGAAGTCAAACCAGCCTTCCAGCACTCCAGTATGTAAAAATGTGTGCTTATTCTCCCATAGGCTTTTTGTCAGACTGCATTCCTACAGCCTGAGAAAACAGTGCACAAGCTAAATCAAAGATAACCCAAAAAGACTTTCACAATGAACTCTTAAAAATCTTTGTTGTGCGTTTAGAACTAGCTAAAATCACCAGTGCACTTACTCATTTTTATTATTGTGAGATATGATTTTAGGAGAAAGGAAAACAGGCTCAAATTTAAAGACTACAAAGAAAGTTTTATTAACAAAACTAAAAGAATAGAAAAAAAGGAAAATCAGAATGAAACTTCCAGAACACTTCTCTACCCTGCCTACTTCTTTTCTTTCCCACCTGACAACATAAAACAAAACCTGGGATTTTTAAATCAGTTATCACTTCTACAATAATCTTTCCTCAATTTTCATAGCACGAGGAATTTTCTTTTTCAACGCCTTGGAGATATGTCTACAAGAATACAGTCTTCTCCCATTTTCACAATTGAGTCAATGGGTCATTGTCAACTTATGGGATGGCATTTTTTAAGGATGAGCTGTTCAAAGGAAAAGACTCTCTTCACCAATTTCTACAATCATCTTCATTTCTAAAAATAGAAGTCTTTTCTTTGCTCCCTGAGACACAGAGTTTTCTTCACTCCCCTCAGAGCACCACTGCTTCTTCAACATCTGCTGCCTCTGGTAAGGTTCACATTTGAACACTTCACCATCCCCTCATACTTGTTTTCTCTCATGAATTAAAGGAAATGCTGTAGTTATTATAGTCCATCTCCATGGTACTACCAAAAGAACTTTCAGTCCCAATACTAGGACATCTCCTCATTCCCCTTCTCCTCATTCTGGTACTTAAACTCTTTCTTAACTGACCCTGTTGTTTTTATGTTGTCACTCTCTAGCTTTTATTCACTCAAGGGAAGAATCGTGCTCTGCAGGTCTCATCTGTGCACTGAAAAGAGCTAACATTTCACCCAGGCCAACCAGTGGCTGACGTAGTCACAGTGATGAGTTGAATTGCAGCCAAGCTGGGCTCTCCCTCTCTTTCTCCCTGCTTGGCACCTGCTGAGGGGGGCATGGTGGAAGGGGGGAGGGTGAAGAAGAAGAGAGGGCCTGTCCCGGCCCAGAGCCCGGGAAAATCCCAGCTCAGTATGGCCGAGGGGGAAAGGTGTGACCGGAGGCAGGGCCTGGACCCCGCTCTGGCTGGAAGGGCTCCCCAGCCTGGCCTCCCATCCCGCCCGGGAGCCGCTGGGGCCCGGCCTGGCCCGGCCCGGCCGTGCGGGCGGCGCTGGAGCGAGGCCGGGCCTCTCCCCCTCACCCCCCCACCCCCCCTCAGCTTTGATTCCTTCGGAAGCCAAAAAGAGAAGTTCAAAGCTTCCTGGGTTTTAAAACGATATATTCACAGGGGCAAATCCAGCTTCTCAATAGTTTACAAAGCTGTCAGTTCTCAGAACTGGACAGCTATTGGCCTTTTCTGAACAGAGAGAAATCTCCCAAGAACCTCTCTCAAGAAAACTATTTCTGTAGATGCTTCTCTTCCTTCCTCCTTAATATTAACTAGTATCAAACTAACACAATCTTTTATACTGGTGACTGGACTGAAGAATTCCCTTGCAAAAAGACTATCAACTCCTTTTCTTATTAAAGAAGTTCTAAGCTCTCACCAGTGTTTCCTTGAGTTTTGAGTCATGTTTTACTCCTAATGGAGGATCAGAGATGTAATTATGAGTGAGCAATTCTTGACAGCTTTCACGGATCTCAGCTACAAGTCAAAGGAGGTAATAGAGTCTGCCCTGAAAGGTGATAGGACAGATGGATGTAACGCAGGTAAAAAAAAGGGATCTGTTCTGACTAAATGAGGACATCTGGTCAGCTTCCTGTGGGAAATTATTCTAATTTTAATACCAATAAAAGCAATCCAATATATCTAGAAGGCAGACCCTTTAAAGAGCCAGACACTGAGTGATCAAGGCTGGGAGGCATTTCAAAAGGAGATCAGTAGCAAAAGTCACTGTCAGTGCCAAGGAGCAAGACAAGATCCCAGCAACCTCCTGCCTGCAGGTGTGACTTTTTAATGATGTCCACATCTATCTAATTTTACGTGTACTGCACTTAAAACACCAAGAGGCTGACAAGGTCCCACTGCTGGTGGGCATTTGAGGAGAAAACAGTAATTCCATACAGAATGATACTGCAACATTTCCTTTAAATAGGATGGCGTTGATGATGTTGCTTCTTTATAACGTGGATAGCCCCAGCTTCCTGCTCCCACTGGAAAGTCCTCAGCAGGACTTGGAACTTCATCCATAAACAGATTACACCATAATTTTATTATTTATGTCCATCCCAGAACCCCTTAGAATGAAGGGAGAATAAGAGAAGATTGGCTATGATTGCCTGCTATTTGCATTGTTAATTATTACTGAGTGGTTGAAGTCCACAAAAAGAGAAGTCATGTGAAAACAAGAAAAAAAATCAACAGGAAAGTTAGTCAAGAGGAAGAGATGTTCTTTTTAGCACACAGACACAATAACAAGGGCCAGTATGAACTGGAGCCATCTCAGACTGCTTGTGGGTGCCCTGCCAGTACTCAGAACAAAAATAGGACTCATAACACCAACATCTGACTTTCAAGAATCAGGGCTGCAAAGGCTCCTCCTGGCAGCTGCAAAAAATAAGCAGAAATAAAAATAAATATTAGCTAAAGCAGAGAGGAAAACAAAGGAGAGTCTCAAGGACATTGAAATACTCCTGATGTCTGGGAGAAAAACTACTTATTTTGAAGAGGAACTTTCTGGATTGTTGTAGAGCTGCAGAATTATCACCACTTACTAGCACCAGAGGTACCTAGACAGTAGAGAGAGGTGATCCCTCCTTCAAAAATAGAAGGCACATGCAGGTGAACAGATGGGAGAAGACTGTCGAAGCCTGCTTCATCTGCAGACATCCTGTGCCTGCTGTCAGGATCAATCCAGCTAAATATCTTTACAAAACAAAATAAAACAAAACAAAACACCCACCCCCCAATAAACAAACAAATAAAACCCAAACAAATAAGCTCCTTCCTGGAGCTATGCTTTTTTCTCAGGTTGTAGGAAAACAAATGTCATACTGTGGTAGCCATCAGGGACACTCAGAAACATGAGAATTCTCAGAAGCATGGAGCCACTGATTGAAAAATCAAAACCATAAAGGGAAAGGAAAATCTCCACAGAGCCCCCTACATAAACAAGCATAGCAAAGCAGCACAACAGGACTCTTGCTTAATTTCATGCCCCAGATATCCCATGTCCATCACCCAACTCTTCAGCACTCTCCAAGTCCTAAGTGTCCTGCTCAGGAGCACAGGTCAGAGGGCAGGACCTCCAGGTAATAAGGAGAGGGCCTTTGAACATCTTGGTGGGGGTAGGAAAATCAGGAAATAAGTCTTTTAAAGGTAATAATTCCATAGGGAATCTTTTAAATTTGTGTTCCCCCAGAGAGCTTTGAAGGCAAATAATTCCAAACCATATCCTCTGGCAAGCTACCACTTTGATAGGTAAATAAATTTCCCTCAAAATGCCTTAGCACAAATCTATCACTGGTGATGGGAAGGACAAGAGCTTGCACACACTGAGCTGGAGTTGGAATCTTTGGGTTCTTTCAGGTGGTGACATTCATCTGCATAAAACAAAGTATCTTGATATTGTGCATTGGGATTAGATCACCATCATCTAAAGACAGAGCTGGGTAATTTTATATTTCATGTCCTTCCCAGGAGCCCTCAGAGGCTCTGGAGATGGAAAACCAATATAGCAGATACTTTGTGACTAACAAAGAGAAGAGGCAAACAGTGCCCCAGAGCACCCTGAATTCCTGATAAGAAGCAGTAAGTGGAGAAGGAACTTGAGGGACAGGCAGGGACGTTGAAGAGAGAGGGTACAAAAGAAACATGTCTCCAATAAAAAGGGTATCAATCTCAAAGTGATTGTGAGAAGCAGGAAAGGCTGAAAAATTTGCTGAATCTCATTTGTAATGTGATCTGAAGGAAGAGTTGCGAAGTCCTGTCAATGTGCTTAGGAAATATGGCCCTGCTTTTTATTCACATTCCTGTCATCCTTTCATAGATGAAAAGGGAACAGAAGGTCTGACACCAACACCTGAGTAACGTAAACAGACTGAACAAGCTGCATCCCCTCTCCAACAACCCTGATCTGAAAGGACAAAGAAAAATTAGGGCTCATATTTGTAACTAGTGTACTCAGAATACATCACCACGGATGGACATGAAAAGACAGCAAATGCTCCTGATATAGATCCTCCTTTTTCACCTACAGAGGATAAGATGGTTACTGATGCCTTCACCTCCTTTCCCCTTCATGAGATCTGTTAGGAAAAATTAATTCCTCTCATTTCATTATCCCACAGACCTCTGTAAGTCTGTCAGATAGTGCTTCAGGTGACTCAGGCTGGAATCTGCTTGATGTCTTGCATATGAACAGAACCCGGTTAACATAGGGCATATGGAGGAGGAAGAACACCTAGCAATGCTGAGAACCTTCACATGGCTGGTTTTGCACCTGGAGAAAATTTTCAATTATTTTTGCTGCAAGTTTCTCAAGCTAAAGGTACTTCCTGTTTTCCCTGTCCTCTCTGAGGCAGAGACTTCGTGTAGAAGTCCAAAAGAGAGCTAATGTGTGTGTGTGTGTGTCGAACATGGATTACTGGATAGATGAGGAGTCAAGCAAGGTTCGTAATGTGCTGTGAGACAGAACTCGATGCTCTCTCCCCGCCTCCCTGCTTCCTTTCCTTTCTTCCCCCATTCCTTACCTGCTTGCCTCTCTTCCCTGCCTCCTTCTCTCTTCCTTCCTTCCTTCCCTCCCTCCCTTCCCCCTTCTCTTTCTCTTCTCCCTCCGTGCCCTTGTCTCTTCACCATTTCTGTCCTTCCCTCTTCCCTCCCTCCCTTCCCTCCTGCTTCCCTCCCTCCCCTTCCTCTCTGTCCCACTCTCCTTCCCTCCCTGCTGTTTCTTTCTTTCTCTCTCTCTCTCCTCTCCCTCTCTCCCTCCCTTCCTTCATCCCTCCTTCCCTTCCTCCCTGCTCCTTCCTCTCTCTCTGCCCTCTTCTCTGCTCCCCTCCCTCTCTCCTTCCCTCTCTCCCGACACCGGGAGATGGCGCCGGCTGCCCGCGGTAGCGGTGGGTCCCGCTGCTGTCGCTGCTGCCGGGGGTCCCGGGCCGCGGAGCCCCAACCCCAGGGCCGGGCCGGGAGCAGCAGTGCTGGGATCACCACAGCCCTGGCATAGCCCTGGCACAGCCCTGAGACAGCCCAGCCCGCTGCGGGATCCCGGGACACCGGCGGCATTCCCTCGGGATGTCGGGACCCGCCGGGCGAAGGCGTCGGGAGCACGGGGGGCTGTGGAATGCGATGTGGGCCTCGCGTTTCTGCAGAAGTCCTCACATGCCAACCTTGAGCCCGTTTGTATTCCCGGCGCAGAATTTCCCGTTTCGCTGCTGTAACACCTACTCTTTCTCCGTGAACCAAAGCCCTGAATCGAGGTTGTGCGCATTTCCCCGCTTAAAAGCCATCTGCCCTTTTCCTGCAGAGGGTCTGAAGCCACTTCTCCTTCCTGGACCCCCGAGCCTGCGCTGTAAGCTGTGGTACTTACGCCTGGCCAGCCACGCTCTGAGCCCTCAGGCCACCCTGTGCATCTGTCATCCACTCCTAATCCTGCCCAAGCTCCCCAGCCTGGCTTCACACAACCACAGCTCTGGCATCTGCCTCTCTGCACAGGGATGCCCCTCACCCTCACGGCAGAGACCAGAAGAGATGGAGCTAAAACCAGCCAGTGCCTCTCAGCTCTTTTCGGGGAACACACACTGCCCACCAGCCCGATCCTCTGGACGTGGGTGTGTGCATCATGGCACAGAAGAGAGCCCCAGACCAAGATCACAGTTGGGTGGCCCTGCAGGTGCCCGGGCTGCAGCCTGAAGTAATTCCTCACCTTTCTCCCATTATCTGACTTCCTTTTCTAGCTTGTCTTTTGGTTGCCAGTGCTGTGTAAAAGACAAGGATGGGGCTGCAAACCACAAAATGCAGCAGATTTGTTTCAAGCTGTGAGGAAAATTAAAGGCTTGGACTTCACTATTGCTGAACTCAGGGAGCCACTTTCAGTCATAGAATCATCTCAGAATATGTACTGGTTTGGGTGGGTGGGAACCTTAAGGATCATCTCATTCCAACCTCCTAGGCATGGGCAGGGAGACCTTCCTCTAGACCAGGCTGCAATCCCCTTCAAATCCCTTTGATGGGGACCACTGCTGTGACCAGGAGAGAACCTGGTCTTAATCAGCCTCCATCCTCATCTCCATTTAGATGATGTCCATCTGAAAAATCATTAGGGTCCCCCATAGATTGGTGTCATCTTCTCAGCAAAAAGGCAGTATCAGCTCCCTGATGAAGGCTGATTTGCAGTTCAGCCATCTCTGGTTCACAGAACAAACTCCAGACAGTTCAAGGGAAAGGTCCTGTTTTACATCCTTTTCCATGGATGATATCTCTGCTGAGTTGAGGAAAGGAAGAAAAAATGTGGATTTTCTACCCTAGAATCATGGAACGGACTGGTGGAAGGAACCTTAAAGATCATCTCATTCCACCCCCCTGCCATGGACAGGGACACCTTCCACTATCCCAGGCCCCATCCAGCCTGGCCTGGAACACTGCCAGGGATGGGGCAGCCAGTTTCTCTGTGTCGTCTGTGCCAGGGCCTCCCCAGCCTCACAGGGAAGACTTTCTTCCCAATATCCAATTCTCTCTGTCAGTGTGAAGCCACTGCCCCTTGTCCTGTCACTCCAGGCCCTTGTCAAGAGTCTCTCTCCATCTTTCCTGTGGGCTCCCTTCAGGCACTGCAAGGCCACAGTGAGGTCACCCCAAAGCCTTCTCCTCTCCAGGCTGAACAATCCCAATTCCCTGAGCCTTTCCTCCCAGCAGAGCTGCTCCATCCCTCTGATGCCCTTGGTGTCCCTGCTCTGGCCTGGCTCCAGCAGCTCCCTGTCCTTCCTG
The DNA here is from genome assembly GCA_013399455.1 of Anthoscopus minutus. NCBI lineage: Eukaryota > Metazoa > Chordata > Aves > Passeriformes > Paridae > Anthoscopus > Anthoscopus minutus. The sequence continues at coordinate 14,740 of VWYI01049633.1, read as the reverse complement.
TGCTGGGATCCCAGGGCTGGAAGCAGCCCTGCAGATGGGGCTGAGCAGAGCAGAGCAGGGCGACAGAACATATCTTAGTATATAATAAGGTACAATAAGGTTTTAATAACAGGTTATTAAGACATCCTTCACTTGTTATATAATACTAAATAATTATGTACCTGTTTGGTTTTTTTTTTTCAAATAATTCCAGCTGCACTACTGCTTTTTGATACTAACATTGAAAGAATTTTATTTTTTTTACAATCATCAGAATGTGCCCTGCTGAGAGGAGATGATGCACCCAGGCTGCATCCCTGAACCAGACCAAATCCAAGGTCAGAGCCACAAAGGTGCTGGAGGTCTGGAGCTGGCTGGGGTTTCCAATCAGCACAGACTTTTTGCATGTGGGGGAAAACCAAGCTGTAAACTCAGAGAGGTCCCACATGCCTAGATCCCCATAGGCAGTGCTCAACTGAGGCAAGGTTTGAAAATCAATCCTAAAAACAAGCACATGGTCACCACTCACACCTTGGGATGGTATAAAATCCACAATAGGGTGAGTCAAGCTGTAGGGGTTGAGGGCTGATTATTTAAAGAATGTAATGAAGTGAAAATGTCTCTTCATTCTAATGTGGAGGTCTAGGATTTCATGGTGTTACCTTCCTTTATACAAGCATTGTCAGGCAATCAGTATTGTCTGACAGGGATAAATAAAAACCCTAGATTAATTTCCTGTTTGTGCTTCAGCACAACAAATCATACACTTGTAATAAAAGTTCATAGGTTCAGGAAGAATATTTTAAAAATAAGTGTTTAAAGACATCAAGGCAAAGCAAATCTGTTCTCAGCATTCTCATTCCCAATTTACATTGGGTACTTGGGTTCTAATTCCTCTATCTGTTTTTTAAATTTACTTCAAGCAGCATGTACCACCCTGTTTTAAAAACACTCCATTTAAAAAAATGAAGCAATATTTGTATAAATTTAACCTACTTTTGAGATATTTTGGCAGAGGTTCTGAGCTTAATGCAGAAGGATTTTTTGTTTTCACAGAAAGAAATCTGCTTATGATAGGTTAAAACAAAGGAGATAGGTCAGACTAGTCTGACCAACTGCCCCTTTAATCAAATATAAGCTCAGTTTAGGGGATTTTTAAAAATGAATTTATCCTGATCCCTAGGAAAACTTGGCCTAAGAAATAGGCTGCAATATCCTTTCTACAACAGTCCTTATCATTAACTGCAATTTTAAATTACAGCCTGGGTTATTAATGTGATTGCCTATGTTAAACTCTTTCAACAATTTTCTATCTCCTATTAAAAAACCAAAACGTGTTCTCTTCTGTCTATTTCTTTCCAACACCATTGGCCTTCTAATTTTGTGCCTTGTTTTGTTCTCCAAGTTGGAGTTTCTTGCAAATATTCCAGTTTCTGCTCTGAGAAGCATTTCTGCATTTTTCCCTGCATTCATTTCCAGTGAGGAAATATGGATCGCAGAGTTTTTCAACAACTGGCAGCTGGAGGAGACAGGAGCAGGAGAGTGACTGAAACTAGAGAGGAAAGAAGATTATTGCAGATAAAATGATGGAGAAACAGGAAAGAATTTGGCTGAAGTGCAGATGTATTGTCAGTGGTTGGACTCAATGACCTTGTTGGTCTTTTCCAACCTTAATGATTCTCTGAAAGACTGAAAAACAAGATCAAGAGGCAGAGAATAACATGGAGGATGAGGAAGGCAGGCATTTTTAGCCTTTCACAAAATCACAGAAGTTTATTCCTAGTCAGGACTCAAGCTCTTATTTAAATGCTCTTCCATCTACTGGTGTAGCCAAGCTGTAAATGAGGACATCCAAAAGAAGAGATGGGGATTGCTTCTAGAAGAGGAAGAGGGTAGTTGCTGTTGGACTTGGTAACAAGAAAAATCATGGCACACCAGTCAATCCCTCAGTTAAAAAAGACACATCACACCAAATCTGGAGAAGCTGTTTAATTTTGAGTATTATGAATGAAAAAAAAAGGAAAAAGTGCCTATGTGAGCGCTTGTCTGTTCCAGTGTTCTCTGGGTTTGTGTGCTAATGCTAATTGTCTGAAGGTGGAGTGCTCAGGTACAGTTTGAATCCCTGGGACCAGCCAGAGCTCCAAGCTCTCAGGGACTCAGGACTCAAAGCCACCCTCACCTAGATAGCTTTTGAGTGAGAGTTAAAATTGTTTATTAGATATGCAGAAAACCATCAGTGCAGACTTGTCACAGAAAAGGCTGGTGGAGAAAAACAGTAGCAACCTCCAGAAATGTGGGCCTGCCCTTAAACTTACTACTTTCCCTGGGGTAAAAAAATACAAACTTGAGGAAAACAGATACTTCCCATAAAGTTTATCATGCCACTTAATGAAGATGCAGGCCCCTACCTTACACTGACAGTGTCTTTCTCATTGTCCTCTTACAACCATTTTATGTTTAACTGTACTCACATTCCAATTTGCTGCTAACAACAATAGTGCTTAAGTAAATAAATATTTTTATCTGTCATGTTAGTTTCACTGACATCATGATCAAACTGACAGATAGTAGGTTTAGATTGGCTATCAGGAAGAAATTGTTCCCTGTGAGGATGGTGAGGCCCTGGCACAGGTTGCCCAAAGAAGCTGTGGCTGCCCCATCCCTGGGAGTGTTCCAAGGCCAGGTTGGATGGGGATTGGAGCAACCTGGGCTCCAAGCCCTGATGTCTCTGCCCATGGCAGAGAGGTTTTTAAGATTCCTTAAGAACTGGGTGATTTTTAAGGTTCCTTCCAACCCAGGCCATTCTATGCTTTATTAAATCTCTTTTTCATGGTTTTTCTTCCTCATAAGGACATAATTCCTGACAATCTCCATACACATCTACAAGAGCAGGACAAAAAATGACAAAACCTTCATCTGAAGTATTAAGATTGAGCAAATCTGACTTAATTGCTCTGGAAAGTGCAATTTCCAGAGCAATAAATGCTGGCTCAGTCTCAAGATTTATCTTGGTTGAGATTCAGCTTGTGCCCAGAATAAAAATACTAAAAAATTGGCCAAACATGGATGTAAGCATATCAGCTTTTTACTGGGCACTGGATTTTCCTAGAAATTAATCCTCCATTAAAGCAACAGATGGCCCTGTGTTGTTCCAGGGGCTCAGGGCACACATGAGGGACTGGGTGACTGATGGATTTATGAATGACTGGGTTTGCATAAACCTTAAGTTGGATTAGTATAAGCTCATGCATGTCAGAAATGGTTTGCATTATTGACATTTCATGTCAGCTTTGTGAATCCAGACTCGTTTCAGCCCCACACAAGGCTGTGTCACATGGTGGGGACAGCACAGGAATATGTAGGAATAAACATGTCCTGGCAGCTTTACTGACTGCTTGGATGCTCCCAGGCAGCAATGAAGTCCCTGCTGATTCATCCTTCAAATCAGTGACAGCTACTTAATTAATAGGACCACAGCCAAGCTGCTTAGGACTAGCACTGACCCTTCTTAAGGAAAGGCAAGTTGTGCAGCACATTTTGAAGGGCATCTCTCAGCAAGCCCATGGCTCAGATTTTGGGTGAGCCAGGTAAGGAATGGTAGCAGAGAGAAGCACAACATTGTGCCTGCATTTACAGAGGTAGGCAGGACCATCTGAACATAGGGGGCTCACAGTCCTCTCCTACCTGACTCCATGAGGCAGAGATATTCCTTGGATAATGCCATGACTTTCCATAGACTCCCACAACCAAAGTTTTGGCTGTTACCCAAATGCTTTCACAGTCCAAAGAGCATTTACAGGAATTATAAAGGGACAGTAACATGCTCTCCCACGACAATGGCAGTCTCTGCTGTAGACAGCTAAATCGCCCTCCCTTACACACTTTTGAACTGTTTTCACCTAAACGGGTTTTAAATGACAGGTGCAAAAACCTGCCAGCTGCATTAAATACATTATTAAGGTACAAGTTATCCAAAGACACCTCATTGAGGGGCTAAAAAGTCATCCAGTCCTGGGGTAGCATCACAGGAAGGATGTGGAGTTGCTGGATCCAGTCCAGGGCTGGGACACCAAGATAATCAGAGGGCTGGATAGCTCTTCTGTGAGGAAAGGCTGAGAGAACTGGGGTTGTTCAGCCTGGGGAAGAGAAGACTTTGGGGCGACCTCATTGTGGCCTTTCAGTGACTGAAGGGAGCCACAGGAAAGATGGAGACTCTTGACAAGGACCTGGAGTACCAGGACAAGGGAATGGCTTTGTTAAAAAAATCGACTTCTACTAAAGCAAAGGGTTAAGAGGCCGGGTGCCTTGACATTCAGCCAAGAGCACACCTTACTAACAAAGAATCATTCCTTAAAAGCAGCAGCCTGTTGCATATTCATGGATTTATGCATTCTTTTAAGTTTGAATGGTTTTTTGCTTAGCTTTAACGCCCTCCCCTCCAGGAGATCAATCTTTTCTCTGGTTCCATGGTGTCTCCTACTCCCGATAACAGAGGTTCTGTAAATTCTTTCTTTGGGTCTCTGGTCACTGCTATCTTCATCTGGTAAGACAATTTAGGAATGCCAGGGAGGTTTTCTGATTATCTTTTCATTCTCTGGGTTGTACGTACAAAAATAATCCTTATTTCAATACTTTATTATAGTCTAACATATATGTATATATGTATCACATTACTACTTCCTAGTTTTGTTATAGAAATAAAAGAAATTATGTTAGTACATCAAGGTTTGTCACCATTGTACATATAGCATTCAATTTAGTATTTGCGAAAAGCCAATAATATAATATGTACTTATAACAGCTTCACACTGACAGAGAGCCGGGTTAGATTGGATATGAGGAAGAAATTGTTCCCTGTGAGGGTGGTGAGGCCCTGGCACAGGCTGCCCAGAGCAGCTGTGGCTGCCCCATCCTTGGAAGTGTTCCAGGCCAGGCTGAACGGGGCTCTGAGCAACCTGGGCTAGTTGAAGGTGTCCCTGCCTATGGCAGATGCGAATCTCATGTTCAATGAGATTATCTTTATAGTCTCTTTCTAGCCCAGGCCATTCTAAACCTCACCTCATCTTACAGGCCTAAAAAGCCCCTGTGTTGTTGTGATGAAAGATGTATATAGGCCAACAAAGTGCATAAAAAATCCCCACCACTTTCAAAAGTCCTCCCAGTCCATTTCAGAAGTAGCTTCCAGGATGGATGGGGTCAGTAAACAAAAGGAAGAGGCCACAGTGGCACTATGATGTTTGCCAGCAATGTGATTCTACATTCAGCCAAACATTTGTCAAGATCAGTAAAGGGGGCAAAAGCAGACCTTGTCTTGTTAAATTTACAACTCTGGGTAGATTGAAAACAATTTGCTTCCAGGTATTTTGATTCAGTCTTTTTAAAAAAGCCTAATGTTTAAACACTCATGCTTAGTATGGCTTTGAGAGAATCTCTGATGATGGTAATAATAAAAACAAAGAAGCTGTAATAATTTTTAATGCATTAATGTTTGGCTGTTCCTGTACTTCATGAAGAAAATCACAGCGTTAATCTCAGCTTTTACTTCCACAAGCACAAATATCCCAAGCCTTGCTTTCTACCTTCTTGTTCTCCCTGTGCTTATAGGGAAAACGGGGAGAAATCTTTTCCCACTAAATTTTTTGTGATAAAGCACAAAATCACACTTTTTTCCACATCATGAAAAGCAAAAAACTTTCCTGTACCATCTGCAACTCCCATAACTCCACATCATACTCCTTCCCAAGAACTGAAGCCGGATTTGTTCCTTTTCCCCATAAAATACTCTTTTCTCCTATAAAATACTGGCCACGGGTACACACAGAGCACTCCAGCACTGCCAGTCTTGCTCAGAGATTCTTGGCACCACATAGGGCTACAGGGTCTCCTGCTGTGGGTAACTTGCAATGGGCTTTTACCTCCTTGAATCTGGAGGGAAAGTACATAGAGAACAGGGTTTTTTACTATTAAAAAGGGAGGAAGTGTAAACTGTCAATTTATTTGAAACCAAGGAAACAATCAAATTGATCCCATCAACATTATCATAGAAGACTAATGCTGAAGGACACAGGGGTTGCATCAGAAGGCTAAAGCTAGTCATGCCAAAGGCCGGAAAAAAACCTGGAAATTAAGGCAACAGCTAATTCCTTTCATGAGCTGAGAGTATGTTTTCACTGCAAAGAAACTTGCCAGTGGCTGAACATAGACTGTCCCTGCTGGCCACAGGCAACATCATTTGGCATGAAAATAAGTTATAGTTACAAAGCAACAAAGGATCTCCAGAGCTGAACTCTGACATCACACCAGTTCTATTGCTACAGGAACAGGAGACTGGGGGACTTGTCCACGCTATGTGACAGCTGACCCCTGACTCCTACAGGCCAAGACTCTGATTCCCTCATCCTAGATATCATCCTAGATTAACTTTTGTGCTGTTTGTAGCTGAATATTTTAGGACACAGATAGTTGCTACAGGCCTTGCTAGTTGGATAAAAAAACATGCATATATCTTTTTGAGTAAATGAAAGAGGAGGTTGGGGAGGATTTTAATCAGCCCACAGAGATTAAAAAAATACACATTTTTAAAAGATTTGGCTATATAGACACTTCGGTCTTTATTAATGGAAATCTCATGCACTTCAGATATTCAGGATAACAAAACCTCTCTGCAATGTTCAGCAGTGACTTTCTGCTGTTGTAGTTAACCTCCTTCACTTAAGTAATTAAGACAAGAAAATGGCATGCAATTTAGGAAGAAGAGCAAAGCAAAGAAACTTAACAGTCCACAAACAATCCAGAGGCTGGAAATTATATGGCTGGGGTATTTGGTGCGTGTACATGTTACACTGGAAGAAAATGAGACACAGAAAAATTTACTGCCGTCAAAAAGGAAGAAATTCAGATAACAAATCTTCAATTATAGATTTCACAGCAGATATCAATTCCTGTCTTTGCTGACTTCTCTGTTAGATTTACTCCATGCTCAGCCTTCCAACTTTTTTGTTCTAACTTCTGTGCATGGGGAGAGCTCCCGATCATAATGTGTAAATGGCATTCCATGTCTTTCTTGATATATCTCTTTAAAACTTAGTCCCTGATCTCTCCTTTCTAGACGAAGGACAAACAGCTGGTGTTCCATGGCTGCTGCTCGTTATACTAATCTTAATCAGTTCATGGCTTCTGTGCAGCCCTCCTGGCAGCTCATCTCTCCCTGGACATGCAGAGAGCTCTGGGGCGAACAATATTTATTATCGTATCCAAGCATACCGAGCCTCGTGTGATGAAGCTCGAATGTCTGATGTATCTAGATGCCGTCGATAAACAAGGAGATAATTTGACACAGCTTTTGTCACTGGCATTAAATCATCTGGAGGGGTTTGGTTTTGAAGAGCTCAGCAGCACAGTTCTGCCGTTGTCATCTTCTGTTTTTTGTTTGCAGAAAGTCCTCTGCATGGCTACATCAGAGGCACAGATGTTGTGCTGCCACTTTTGGTGGAGGCAGCCCCCACATATCCAAGAGCAGGTATCGGCAAATTTGAGTTTTATTTGTTTGTTTCTCAGCTGGGATCTTGTATGGAAGCTTAAAGATACATGCACACAGCAGAAGCAAAACAGGTAGCCAGTGTTACAAAAGCCAAACTCTGAGCTAGAACCAGGAAATCATAGCCTAGGGGAAAGCAAAGTTCTTGTAAGTCTTGGTTTAAAAGGTTGTTCTTAAAGTCACGTTTGCAGCATCCTGATTTTGTGGCACACAGCTTCAGCCTGACCTTTTCCCTTGCTTGGCTCAGAGTCATGTTTGCCAATGGAGCACTTGCCCTGCAGCTACTTGTGTTCATTAGGAGCCACTCATCAGCTCCTAAGCAGTTGCTGCAATCAGCTGATCGACTGGCTAGGGGGCAGTTTACTCAGAGACAGGAGAATCCACTTGCCTTCGCATTTCCCAAGAGCTCTGTCCAAGTTTTCCACAGAGCAGTGCTTCAAAGGAGACTGAGGCTCTGAGGCTCTTATCAGGTGGGTGTCTTTTTGCCTGCTGGCATCAGCGGCCAATTCACTGCTGAGCAAAGAAGCAGCTCCCCAGCTGTTCTGTACTTGTTCTGAGGGAGCAGCAAATGCTCACACTCACCTTACTGGGAACTGACAGCACCACCCACCAAAAAAGCTTCACAGATGTGACTCAGCCCCTCTCCAGGAAAATCCAAAGCACTCGGAGGAGATTCACAGCACACTTCAGAGCATAGTGAAGTCAGAATTCTTTTTTCACAATGACGCAGGATTAGTCTCTAGTCAAAACTGAAACTCTGAATCTCAGAAATTATCCCCTCTCTTTATCTTTGGCTACCTAAGGGATTAGAGGAAAAGGGCTGCCAGTATCCAATCCATAACACTGATATTATACTTGGAGCACATTTTAATGTGTGCAGGCCTTCAAAACAGCTGTTATTTAGAAATGTACAGTTATCATTCAGTGCAGTGTTAAAAAACAGGCCCTTTAACTATTAGGTGCTTGTTGAGAAATGGAAAGTTTTGGTTCTGTTTGCATTTTGTTCATAAGAAGAACCACTCTGCAGAGCAATGAAATCCCCCTCCCATGTGCTATTGTCAAGGCTTTAAAAAAACTACCAAAACCAAAGTTTTTATGTTAAACAACTTGCGTAACCTTACTGTGGACAAACTGAACCTGACACTGACTCTGTGCAGAGGATGGTTTTGTCTCCCAGCAGAAAAGCACAGAGGGCAGGAATATCTTTCTCAAAACTAGGGATTCAGAACACAGAGCTGATGTGGCAGAACGAGATGCAAAAGCAGACACAGTATCACTGGATGGGAGTTCCCAGTAGGATAATTTTTTATTCAAACCCCAGAATTAAGCAAGGAAGGCTTTCTGAGAGCAAAGAGGACATGAATGATAACTCTTCTGACCTGAGGGTACACATGTGTGTGCCATTTGGCTTGAGATGAAATTTGCATAAAGAGGACTCAGCCTTAGGGACACTGTGCTCACACACAATGTTAGAAACAGAACACTTTCTCATTTATCATATCTGTAGTTGGACTTGCTCAATCTGTTCTGATTGACAATTTCCAGCTTTTGTGGTAGATTTTTTTAGCAATGTTTTTCAGCTCCATTCAACACCTTCCCTTTCTAGATTATTTCACCATTTCTTTCTCCTTATCCCTTCCACTTAGATTCCTTTTCACCCTCTCAAAAGCAGTACTTTTATCATGACACTCATGTGATTTTTGCTGCCAATGTACTCTGCTCCCTCAATGTTAATGCTATTCACACCACCTAGTTTGGGGGCCCAGCCTTCCCAGGGGTCCTCTGCAGGGACAGGGGGAATAAAGGCACCCCACAAACATAATTCAAACCCCTTGAGAACAGAACTGCTCCTGCATGTGCCCGTCTCTCCCAGCAGTGACAGAAGTGACTAAAGGCACAAGACCTTCACCAGGGAGCAACAGGAACAGAGCTGCTCTGTGAAGGACAACAAGAAACCATGGGTCACCACAAGATGTGGCACCCACCTGGCCAGAGCACCGTCCCCAGGGCCTGAGCAGAGCAAGCAGAGATGGGAGATGGCAACATGCTCATTTGATGGTGCAAACAAATCACGACCAAGGTGAGCCCTGAGAATCCACTCAGCAGGATGGGGCTGGGTGCTGGAACAGCTCTAACACAGCCAAAGCCATACGTGGGTGCTCGGGCTTGGGCTCACAGAGGTCCTGGGGCAATGAGCAGAAGGTCCAAGTGGGGAGGCTGCAGGTCAGGGCAGTGAAAGCCTACATGGTGCTTAGGGCCAAACACCACTGTTAGAGGTAGGTCCTGTGAGTATCAGCCAGTCTCACTTGCTGTCCTGTGTGCTGCAGCAAAGCTTCCTGGGTGGATGGCTCTTGTGCTGTAGGCACAGCATGCTGCAAACCTGCATCTGAGCCTGGGAGCATCACCAAGGAGCTGGGGTGCATCTGGGGTGCAGCACCAGAACATGGTGGCTGTGCCTCTGTTCTGCCTTGTGTCCCCTGTAGTCCTCAGTCACTGCCTGCACCTGATCTCAGCCCTGCCTTGGTGCTACAAACCTGTGGGGCAGTCACAGGATCAGTAAGGCTGGGAAAGACCTCAAGGATCACTGAGTCCAACCTGTGACCAAACACCATCATATCATCCAGCCCAGAGCACTGAATGCCACATCCAGTCATTTCTTGAACACCTCCAGGGATGGGGACTCCAAAGTTCCCTGGGGAGCCCATTCCAGTGTCGAACAGCCCTTTCAGTGAAGAAATTCTTCCTGATGTCCAACTTAAACCTTTCCTGGCACAGCTTGATGCCATTTCTTCCTGTCCCTTGTTTCCTGAGTGTTGGAGTAGACACAAGACAAAGCAGATCCTCAAGAAGTTTAATCCAAGGCTTTTTTTTGCACTCACACAATTTTTATACCCTTTTGACCCCATAGTGCACCCCATCTCATTGGCTGCCATCACAGCACCCCTCAAGTCCATTGGTGGAAGCACTGTTTTGAGAAAGCATCCCCAAAAATCCAAAATACATATAAGTCCTGTTTTTCCATGGTGTTTTTCACCACACAGATGTTCTTTGTTTTCTTCTACTTTTATCTTCTTTCTCTTCCTCTCACGGGTACACAGGAATCCTGCTGGCTTCTTTCTGCCAACTCTTTCGTCTGACCCACAGCCTTCTGTGAGCCCTTCTCCACATCTGGGAGCAGAGCTCCTTCCCACCTTCCCACACCTGTCCCCTCCTGTCAGGGAGTTGTGCAGAGCCAGAAGGTTCCCCTTGAGCCTCCTTTTCTCCAAGCTGAGCCCCACCAGCTCCCTCAGTCCCTCCTGGTGCTCCAAACTCTTTCCCAGCTCTGTTCCCTTCCCTGGACATGCTCCAGCTCCTCAATGTCCATTTTGCAGGGGGGCAGCCCAGAACAGGATCTGAGGTGTGGTCCCAACAGTGCCCAGCACAGGACAGTCACTGCCCTGGCCCTGCTGGCACAGCATTCCAAGCCAGATGCAATTTGCCTCTTGGCTGTCTAGGCATAGCTGGTTCATGTTCAGCTAGTTCTCACTAAGTACCCAAAATCACTGGATTCTTGCCTCACCCAAAAACCTTGGTTATCATCCCAGATCCTCTCTGATGTTTGGATCTGTAGGATTGTGCACTCAATGAGAGTGCTACTCCCATATGCCTCACCCTTGCTGCTCCCTGACGCAGGGCAGAAAAAAAAGAATTTCTGGGATTCTGGAAATACGAAGTAAAGGTCATTTCACTGGGGTTTTGTCACCTTGTCCCTAATTTTGACATCCACCTGTTCACATGGACACACACAGAGCTGCACACATCATCAGCACATTTCCATGACACTGCACACAATAATGTCAAACAGATGAGTGTGAGGGTAGGAGCCAGGATCCTGCTTTATGGGAAACAGGAATCCTGGAGGAGTAACTGAACTCCTGTGTAGTAGAGGTTCTCCTGCTGCTTCACACGGACAATCACAGCCTAATGATAAAACTAATTCTCTCTGCTCTTTCTTTTCAGAATTATGTTTTGCTCACAAACCAAAGAACTACTTAATGGAGGATAATAATAATTTCTCTCTTTTTTTTTTTTTGTGCAATTCCCAGATACTTAAATCACACAAACTTAAATCAGTTCATACTCTATCAGTATTAGAAACTAAAGGACTCGGATTCCAGTAAAGCCTTCATTAAATTTGGCGCATCTTAGTTTCCCTCTGAAATGGATAGCAAAAATTACAGAAGCTAAAAGAGCCCAGGTGATGGATTATAAAGAGAGGCATTAGCACAGATCATAAACCAACTGAAAATGGTCCTTTGAAACCCACTGACATGACTGTCAAATCAGAACACTGGTCACCCCTTTGTGACATTGGCTTTCTTGCATCATCACTTTCATTGACTTTCTTTTCAGGTGCCGTCATTCATTCAGGGAATGAGGTTTGACTGCAAAAAGAGCCACCTAACAGATTAGCAGGACATGACAATTTGCAGGAAATAACCACAGGAAGGAACAACGCAATAAAATGCAAAGGAAAACTACATTGCACACTGACTCTGGGTGTACAAAACTGTGCAAGTCTAATGGTGTTGCTGTTGGCCACATGGGAGCCTTAACTCCCCTGAAACCATTAACTTTTACATGCACACTTGAGAAGGGAAGATTTATTTTTAAACAGTTTTAATCACTGACATTTGTTCCATTTTTATGATGAAAATGATGAACAGAGAAAAGGTTCCTAATATAGATGTTTTTCTCTTAGAACTTGTCCCTCAATATCTTCCATCCTGCCAACTGCTACTTTTCTAGCAATCAATCCTTATGATTTTCCTAGCAGTAAAGGAAATCACTTCAAGATGTGCACATATAAAAGCATATGTAGCTAAAATATTTATGAACAATACATTGTAGTAATTGCTGTGTATAATAAATATATACCAATAATTTAATGTGTATAAATATGATATGCAAAATCCCCCGAGGGAAATGATAGAATTCCTTGTTTTTCAGTTACTAGATTTTGCATTTCATAATACATATATTAGATAATTATGATAAAGAGCATTAAAGTATTTGGTGAAAATCCAACAAATTTCCCTTTCATTTCTTTGGGAAATATTAAAAATCACAAATAGGACAGCAAGCAAGGAAACCTGGCATTAAGTGATGCATTTTAGCTAAAACTAAGATCAACTTTTCAATGGAATCCAGAAATTAGAATCATGCCATCTAAATGATTAAAAGCAAATAAAAACCAAAAAGGCAAACAATAAATATGTTTTTATTCCTTTCAGCCCAATAAAACCAGCCATGGGGTGCTCCAGAACTACACAAGGGGAAGATGAATCCAGACGTCTTTGCTTTTTTTTTGAGTAAAATTCAAGAGAAAGTTACCTTCTCTCTGCCGTGGTGATTTTCCCAGGCTGTATTCCTCCACAGGCTCTGAAACTCCCAACACCTGGCTGCAAATTCAGAGGGGAATTACAGGAACTTTCTTGGAAAGACCACCAGATTTTGGGACTTGCTAAGGGTGGACACTAGAATCCAAAACCTAAAACCCTCTTTGGCCAGAAAAGAGAAAGAAAAAAAGTAGTGAGGAGGAATAGAGAGGGAAACAGCAGCATAAGAGAAATAAAACTAGATTCCCATCAATTTTATTAAACCACCTGCCTTAAGGTCTCTCCTCAGGGCCAGCGTGAGAGGGAGGTGTTGGCAGAACACAGCTGGGGAATCACAATCCACATCCTTCTCCCTCTAAGTGATTTTATTTCCCTGGGACTGCCTGAGGCAGAACTCTGGACTCCAATGAAGGTCATACCTGAATGAGTGTGGCCAATCCTACGCTCAGCCAAGTCCCTTACACACAGGCAGGAGGGGAAATAGGCACATTTTACATTATTTTCCCCTTTCCTGTTCGTTGTAGCAACATCAGTGCAGCATCATTAGAACCTACAGGATGAGGTAAAACATTTCCATTGATAAAATCTCCAAGCCTTTTGGGAAATGAAGCCTTTTCACATGCTTCTCCACAGGGTGTCCTGCCAAGCTGTTCCAGCTTAATGCCTTGGTTAACTCCAAGGAAAAGATGAGGATTACTGAGCGAGAATGACAAGTGGCATTTACAGGGCACTGCCTCCTGCTGCAGACACTGACCCTTTCTAACCCACAAACACCTTGACCTTCACAAGTCTACTGGAGTCCTGGTCTACCGCAGCTAAGTCCTCTTAGGTGCTATTTAAATAGAAACAAAATCCCTTTCTTTACATTTTACGTTTATCCCAAGGAAAGAAATCACAGATGATTAAAAAATATATTAAAAAATGTAACAAACAAACAGAAAATACAAACCCCAAAACCACATGGAAATATGCTAGGAGTTTCCTCATCCTTGAAACTTGACAGTAAGCACATTTGAAACACTCGTGTTGTTGCTGGGAAGGAAAGAGTGGTTTAGCCAATATTTAAAGAAATGTTTCAAATCTGAACAGAACAAACAGGGTTTGTAGCCATGGTAACTTCCACAATAATTTATTAAAAAACTATAATATCCCTGAAGATTTGTGACACGTTGCAGCAACCATGTCACATTGTGTAGGCTGATGTTATGTCTTGAAAGCCTGAATGACTTGATGCGACCTGGCATGATGCTATGGATATTTAAAACTTTTCAAGGGAAATTCCAGCTCTAGCAGTAGGTAGAAGGAAACAAATTTTCACATGGGATTGGAAAAGGAATAAACAAATGACAATCCTAAATAATTCTTTAAAACTTGTGTACTTACAGAGTAATTTCACAGCCTGGAAGGTGAAAGCTAACAGAACACTGTGGCTGCATAGGAAAAAGTTCTTCTCCAACACATGGTATCTCCACTGGGACTACACAGCTCCTGGACTAAGTAGGCAGTGTCTTATTTTTGGTAAACATAAAGACACCCCTACTATAAAAATGTATTACAAATTCAAATTTAACCACTGGAAAGATGAAGGAGTATGTTCCCTTTTGGGGCGAGCCCGGGGTCTGATTCCCTCTCCCTCAGGACCCCAGGTTTAACAGCCCCAACAAGGACAGAGGTAAAAGACAAGAAGAGCTCTCTCCCTCGGGACCAACAGTCCCACAGTTTATTGTAGAACAACTCCATGGCATCCTGGAGCAAAGGAGGAGAGAGAGAGGCAGGGGGTCCAGGCTCCTGGGATAAACCAAAGGAGAGGAGATGGGGGGGGGAGCCACGGCCAATGACACACCTG
>VWYI01049632.1:220-17561 GCA_013399455.1 Anthoscopus minutus | reverse complement strand
TGGGGAGATCCAAAACACATGGATATTGCGTCGCACACCGCTACACCATATTAAGGTAGTGCATAAATTTTTGAGTGTGGGACAATGGCCCCCATTTATTAACATTTTATATCCACATTGAAATGCCTGACCTTGCTTCAGCAGTTTTATGACTGGCAAGATCTCTGGAAGTTCAATTTTTCCCTCTAGAAAAAGCAAGCAGCTATGTCAATGGGAATAAATACAACTCAGGTGGAATTTTTTTCTCTTGTTTCATTTTCAGATGTAGCAAAAAAGTTTAATACCTCTATAGCCTAAGAATTCTGATAATAAAAAGACCAACTGTTATAAAAGTGAGGAGAGGAAATACTTTGAAATAGATACCCTATTATACACCAGTGAGACATTGAAAGTAATTTTTGAGTTATGTGAATACCTAAAGTATAGGTGAAGATTGCCTACTATTCATGTTTCAGATAATTATCAGAGCAGCTGAGCAGGCAAAACCTTTGGACAATTGGTAGTATGCAAATGAATCTCAGAAATCTAGGTTTAGGAAACAAATTCAAGAAAAATAAGGTTCACATCCTTAAGATCCTGAAGTATTCAATATTTGAGGCAGTTATTTGTCAATATCAACTCTCACAACCTTTCATAAATTTGAAATTGGATTTAAAGAGCAAACAACTATGAGAGCAAGAGTAAGAATTGCCAGAAATCTATTCCCAGGGAAGTACATGAGGGCTGGAAGTGAGGCCCGGCCTCTGCTGGGCTGGACGTTGATCCTAGAGCAAGGTAACCTCTCTTCCAGGGGAATATCTAAGCACTGCTGGAAGAGATTCTCAGATGCTCTTTGCCAACTCACACAAGCTGCAGGTCAGAGCTGTCCTGTCCTGCATACCCTGTATCTAGAGCACTGATGCCTACTTTAGCATGCTAGGAATTGCTCCCCCAGAAGTGGGTGCCTGATTTATGAAGCTTCATACCTCCCACAGGTTTTGAAAACCACAGGGGCATCTTAAAAATAATAAAGCAACATGAATAAATCTAAACTAAATAAAAGGTAGCAATATACAAAAAAAAGGCTGAACATAATAAAGTAAGGAAAATAAATTTGATGTTTTTTCTGAAAATCCAGAAGAGCTGTTATTCACCAGCGCAGAAGAGCTTTTACACAGAAAGTTAATTTAGCATCACCACCTGACAGATGGATTCCGCAGCAGGTACTTAGTCTTCTTTTTTCTCTCCTGTTTCACAGACCCACACAATTTTAAAAGAAGTCTGAGACAGTGAGTGGTGAGTCTTCTTTCAGGATGAAGCAGAGAGCCAGTTTCCAGACAATCAAGTATAGAGGCAACTTTGTAAGTCAAGCCATGACAGAACAATCAATGGGATTTTTTTAAGTGATCTGTGCTACAAAATAGAGGGAGAGACTGTTTTTGTTCTGAACACTGAAAATATGTCTGAAAGGATTAAGAATTGTGTACCCTAAGTATCATCACATTGTTCCTTTGCATTTGTTTCTTTCAATGAGTGCTTTCTTTAAATAGAAACAGAGATTGAAACTGTTTAAGGATCCTTAAAACAGCTGTTTGATACACAAAACGAAGACATTTATTAGTTCTGAGACTGCCAGTGGGAGTCACAATGTGTTGACTGTAGACAGTCAGGAAAAAAGCAGTCATCAAAGCTTAGAATTTAAGAGTGTACATACAGGGCAGAAGCAGTAGTCCAGGACAAGTACATAAAAATGTCATTGTATAGGGAGAGGGAAGAAAAGACATGATTCACAACAAGGACTGGAACTGCCTGAAAATATCTCTTCCAGAAGCTACCATCTGGGAATTAGCATTTCACTGATCTGGTACGAACAATTCTAGACATAGCCTTCACTGAAGGAAAAGCTAGATAAACTGGGATAAAGCTAGCTAAACTCCTTAGCATGAAAAATAAGTGTGATAGAAGTCTACAGAGTCATGAGTAGCGGCACTCAATAGATGAACAAAGTTCCTACTAAATAATGCAAACAAATTAGACTAAGTGGTAGATTCAAAAGAAGAAAGCTTTTTCACATTATGATGATGATTAAGTAATGGAATTATTTTCCACATGATGCTTAATTACCAAAAGATCACATGGCTTTAGAAACATTTTTAGATACATTTTTAGAATAATGATAATTCAAGATAATTAAACCTTTAGATGTTATCTTCAGTATGTATAACTTTGAATCACAAAAATTTATGCTTAAGAAAATATTTATAAATAATTATATTATATTCATAGAATCATAAAATTGTTTGGGTTGGAAGGGACCTTTAAAGATCATCTAGTCCAAACACCCTGCAATTAGCGGAGCCATTTTGAACTAAATCAGGGTTCTCAGTCCCTGTCCACCTTGGCGTTAAATGTTTCCAGGGGTGGTGCACACACCTCCTTCTGGGTAATCTGTTCCAGTGTATTAACACCCTCATTATAAAAAAAAGTTATTTTGTATATTTCTTCCATAAATAAATATAGTTTGAAACCACTATCCCTTGTCCTAATGAAAGCAGGCCCTACTGAAAAGTTTGCTCCCATCTTTCTTATAAGTCACCCTTAAGTACTGAAATGTTGCAATAAGGTTTTCCTGGGGCTTCTTTTCTGCAGGCTGAACAATCACAGCTCTCAAAGCCTGTGCTCACAGGACATGCATTCCATCCCTGTGATCATCTTTTGGCCTTCCTCTGGACCTGCTGTATCAGATCTGTGTCTTCCTAGACATTCATTTTGGCCGCTGTCTGTGAGAATAGAAATACTTATTTACTGGAAGTCTAAATGACTCTGTCTTGGTTTGTTGTATGTACCACAGAGGACGTGCAATGTTAACAGGGATGGAAGATCCATATTAGGTTTTAAAACATTCAGAGAGAAATGGAAGCATCTAACCTGAACTATTGCCAAACAGGTCTACACACATAGTGTTTATCCCACAGTTTAATTAAAATGGAGCATCTAAAAACATCCAATACATCTTGAGCCAAAAGGTCTCAAGAGCTGGATGCTTCCTGAAAAAATGGCAAGCCAATTCAGCAGACTTTCTGCATGGAATTCAGCTCTCACTTGGTGGCTTATTCTCTGAGGACATAGCTAAACATTACAAAGTTAGTCTTGAAACATTGCCATGAGAACAAGGTTTAAATAGGGCTAACTATGCATTTGCTCACAAAAAATCCTTTCCATGCAGATGCCATCTGCAGAGATACTAATATGGACAGATCTCAGCGTGCTGGTTTTAATGCCAATGTTCTTCTGAAGTTGACCCATTGAATTGTACTGGCAGAAGGCCTGGACAAAGTAAGAGTTTATCCTGTGAGAAAAAGCATATTGAGAATAATGATGACATTATATTGAAAGGAAATGGGAATATGGTAGAATTAAATGGTGATAGAAGTTGTACTCTTGATCAGAAATAAGATAACCTGCAGTTGCTTTTGTGTTTCAAATACAGTATGAGTAAAAATTATTAGAAACCTGAGAAAGAGAAGTTACACTGAAGAATGAAAATATTGAAAATAAATCTAACCACGTGAAATTTTACCTGGCTAACATCCTTTCTCTAGACACCATCCTATAATGGGAATTTCAAAGACTTTTTTAAACAATGGTTGAAAGAAGCTTGTATTGAGGGAAGAATGCTCTCTAAACCATAAGAATATTACCCATTAGTATACCCTTTTAGTCCAAAGATCAGCCTGGGCCAGTACTGGCCTTTTAACCATGAGTAGCAGGAGATCCTTGGGAGAAGGGATCAGGGCAGGCGTATGTGAAAATTACATTAATTCTCAGTTGTTCTTCTGATCTTCAATCCTTTGCTGCTCTTGAACCACAACTTTTTTCCCACTTAATTAGAAACTTCCTTTTACTGCTCCCATTTGAATCTGTTGAATCCTTTAGCATACTTAAGAGCTTCTGACATAAGATAGAATGACATGTATAGGAGAATATTTTAATAATTTAGTTCCTATCCCATTTTTATATATCAGTTCATCTTAGTTTGAGGGGGGAAACTAAGACAAAATGTTTGCAGAATGAAGATTCACATACACAAATATAAAATAAAGCTTACGTAAATAATAATTTGTGTGATATTCACATTTGTTTGCCATTAACTTTTTCTCTACTGACATCCAATAAGTCATCATTGGTAAACTACTGCAGAAAGCAGATATTCATGGACATTCAATACTGAGCACCTTCATGGATGAGTATATAATTTCACTGGCCAGAATTTAACATGGTCCTTCCATAAGAGAAATTCCCAATCTGGCCTTCAATAAGACACCAGTCATAGAATTAAATGCTGTGCTTGCCACTTTAATAATTATCAAATTGGAAAGGTGGTGAAATCAATTAAATTAAGTTATACTTAGAATAATATCAACTTAATCTTCTAACATTTTAAGAATACTTGAAAAGCATTTTGGTTAACTGATTTAGGTAAAAAATAGCAATGGCCATGTTACAATTGCAGGCAAATGATTATGGCACATCCTAGTCCCTGGCTGGAAGCCAAACTAACTGGCTTGGGCATGGAAAATTACTGGACATGAAACTGTTGACCATAACAAAAAACCTAGGGACATGCTGACATGAGATATAGTTAGTACCACAAGAGTTGGCTGGATTTCATAGGTCAAAGGGAGAGACAGTCAAACTGCACAGGTATTTGAACAGAAGAATTGCAGTCCTGTTGGGGAGGAAGCATTGCAAGACCAGCTGGCCAGGTAAGTGTACCAGCAAGGCCATATTAGAGAGAGATTACCTAGGTAAATGTTGTCAGAAATAACAAATTTAGGTACTGTTGTAGCACAGCTGGCAAAACAACGAAAAAGTAAGCACAGCTAGATTTTTACTGGAAGGACACAAAGGCAAAGAAATAGAATTGGAACAACAGTGAAAAGCAGGTCAAGAGATGTGAGAAAAGGACAACAAAGTATGTAGTCACATACTACACGTTCTGTCTGAGAGTACCTGTGGAGCAGCCTTGTGCAGGAGACTGGAGGAGAGGTTCACTGGCTCTAAACAACCACACAGGAGGTGGTAGGGGAACAGGGCGAGCTCTGCATAGCTGGGAGGGCCCCCTCCCTTCCCCCTTGAGCCCTTTCACAATTAACTATGTAGCACTTGTGCACCTGAAAAGGCGGACACTGGTCTGCACTGTAACTGGGGACTGACCTCATGGGCCTGCTGGGAACATTCTGGCTCTGTGTAAAATGTAGGCACAAGTCAGTCTTTGCCAAGTGCATTATTCCATCAGAATGTTCTAAAGTTTGCAAATAAAGTTGTTATTGAGCCTCCTGAGACTTTTGTTGCTTCTCCCACAGTAGTCCACAGTAAATCCAACTATCTTCCCCTAAACACTGAGCTGAGCAGAGAGTTACTCCTCATGCTTGATCACCATACTTGGAGCAAGACAAGAAACCAAACCTGTGGTTCTGACCATAGGACACAAGTAAAAACTGCCCCTGCTATCCAGAGGATGGTATCAGGACTAGGGTGAAGGGTTTCCCTGACCCCAGAGTAAACCTTGTGAGAGACAGTAGAACATCCAGCTAACAGTGTGCTGATTCCCATTCCATGCCATTGACTCATGTCATCATCTCATGACTTCAGTAACTACTCCTTGCTTAGACCATTATCTTGTCTGCATTGCAAAGGAAAAAGTAATGGGTAGAGCAGCCATTGGCCCAGGTATCCATTTAGCACAGTCTCCTGTCTGGCTGTGACCCCTGACAGCAAATAGAGAAAAAGTTTAAGAACACATCAGGAAGAAGTGCTATTTCCTCCATGTCCTGGTTTAGGACAAATCTGAGAGGAAACCTCCGAATGGGGTCCCTCCCCCAGCTGGTTTGGGAAAAAATAAAAGATTTCCTTGAAGGAAAGTGGAAAAAGCTGTTTATTTAACAAGCAAAATATCCACAAGCATAAAAATGGAATAATATTAAACAATGAAACCTCTCGCTGTTCAAAGAGATGGCAAATCCAGGAAAGTCCTTGCTGTGAGGTGCAGCTCGGCTCGCTCAGTCTCTTATCAATCTCTCAGGTGCCGGAGAGTGCCGACGCCCAGGCCCTGGTGGCCACAGGCGTGAGCTCCTGGGGTGTGCTGGGTTTCCAGTCTAGAGCAGATTTGAACAGATCCAAGTAAAAAAAAAGAAAAAAAACCACAGTCCAGGAAACTTCCCTCCCCAGCTAGCTAAAACTAACTAAAGGCAAAGGAGAGCTCTGTCCCACTGTCTGTCCGTGCTGCAGACAACACAGTCCGGAGAGAGCTGTGGGGGAGTGAGAGCTGTTCCTGCAAACAAACTGCAGCTTCTTCTTTCTCCTCTTCACTCTCAGAAACCATCCTAAAGGTGCAGAACTTAATATGTAACATAAACAGAACACACAATTAGAGATACAGGCATCATAAATTCACTCCAGGACACTCCAGTAGTCCCATTGCTCCATTTATACCTTACCTGAAAGTTATATTTGCATTTCAGCTCTTAAAACCCCCATTTATGTATTATCTGTCCATCATACTGTGTAACCAAGAATCTGGAAGCTTAGCTGTGCATTGTGAAAAAATCATCTTGACTTGAACAACTTATCTTGACTACCTCTTCTTTAATAAGTTAGAATGGAAAATTTATTTTAAATTATGGGGATCACATTATACGGACATCTTTACTCCTATTCATATTTTGTTTGTATTTGATTATTTTTGTATCAGAAACAAGAAAGACATGATATGGGTTACTTCAGATGTATCATGCATGGAGCAATGCAGTGAAGCCCACATTTGGCTCCTAAAAATGTAGCCCAATTATTATCCACCAAATTCTGTAGAGAATAAGGAAACCGCACTTCAAAACGTCAGTAATATAATTTAACACTGTTTAATATGTTAAAAGAGGAAACTATTCTAGCTACTTTTACATAAAGAATGAGGATAAATTACTATTTTAGCCATAAATGAAAGGCCAGAAGACTAATTTGAAAAAAAAATAATTTCCAAGACTAGAACAAAAATATTATGTATAGACTTCTTTCAAACAGAAAAGAGACTGTAAATAAAATACATGGTATCAGTCAAGTAACTGATTTCTCACACTTGTTCAGTTTCTGGAATAATAGGAGGGAAAAGTGTATAAATGCTGCAAGAATGCCATTATGTCTGCCTGTTCCCATAGCCTCAAAAGGATCAAATCTTTTTGTTGGAATATTGCAGAAAGTGAAATGAGAAAACATGAACTGTAGTTACAACATTTCACAGACTTCAAGTAGCTGGTTCACCAGTTTGTATAAGGAGTGGAGTTACAAAAATATCAGAATATATCGTGTGCAATTGTTATTATTGTCTGGCAGCATTATACCAAAAGAATAGAAGTTAATTTAAATAATTGGGAGTCAGTATACTAAAAATAATCCCAATCCCAACAAAAGACAAAGGCTGGTATATGCAAAGTTTGTTTAAAAAAATAAAAAACAAAAAAATAAATGACAAAGAAGTTTTAATTCTGCTTTCCTGACATAAAACTTTGGCTTTAAGCAAGACTTATTTGAAGTCCATCCATACAGATAGGGAGTCTAGCTTATTATAAGTTAAATAAGAAGATATTTCAAAATATAATTTAGAATATTTCTCTCAGTTGAAAAGGATAGACAATGCTCTTCCCATGGCAGAAGAGCCAGTGACAAAATAAATATGTTGCTCATGAAGCAGTGAACGGAGTGTTGACATCATTATAAAAATTAGAACTACAGTAAAAATGGGAAAATATTTCAAGGAGATGTTCATTATATAAATAAAAGCAACATTATCAAAATTTGGGTGCTGTACATTAAATAAGGTGATAAGGAGAGAGACCGACACCTGTTGTTAAATCCTAACTTATATTCAGAAAGACGAGGCAGAAAGCAGACTTGTGTCACTGAGAAAGGGTGGGAAAAGGAGCACTACACCAAAATAGCAAAGCTTATGATTAAATTAACCAAAGTAGGGTTATTAAGTGATCATGATTAACTGGCATGCACTCAAGCCAGCTTTCATATATAGCAAGGAACCAGGTGAATAAAATTAAAGTGCAGAGATGTGAATCAAAACACCCAGAGCATGAAGTCAGCATTTATATTTGAAACATGCAAGACTGAAAGTAACTCAAGCTGCACAATTTTATCTATAGTATGTGTCAAGCTCTGTGACCTGCTGCAAAGGTTTCAAGATATGACCATATTTGTTCCTAAGAGGATGAGCTCTGAGGAAATATGGACTGGATCTTAAAAAATTATTGTAATTTTGATTGAATAAGGTCCTGGCATGAGGACAGAATAGAAACTAGAGCTTACAGTGCCATCTCTTCTCACTGTTTTATCTAATTCTATATAAATAATGCAAAGAGGTTAAGTGAAGTATTTAGAATATAATTTCTTATATGCATATTTGTAGGGGGAAGAGGCACGTATTACAGTCTCAGAAGAAGCCACAGATATTTGGAAATTCTCAAAAATTATTCTCTCCATAATTATATCTTTAAAAAAAATCACAAAATAACTAATTAAGAAGAAATGGTTTTAATTTATTTCAGGTAAAATACTTATTCACCATCTTATACCAAACATTCTAATAGCCTCTTTCAGTCCGTTTCTGACCCAATCCCAAACTAATTTTCTATCTATTATTCAGAACAGCATAAATAACCTCAACTATCGCCTTCAAAATAAGCTCACCTGCATCATTATCAGGCTCATTAGGAGTTCTACAAATCAAGCCTTCCTACCATTTCTTCACCGAGTTTTACAAATCTTTTTAATTTACCAGTTTCAACATCCTTAGTGCTTTGAGTTTTGAATAGTCTGTAATTCTATCCAAGTCTTCTTAGCTCTGGAATCTATTTCCTTTTGTGTTTCTGGCAACCCCTTCCTTGCAAGCAGGTTTCTTTTTTCCTGAGGTTTTAATTTTCTAGCATTACATTTTTTGAACTATGAATAAAAATACATGGAAAGATAGCTGTATTTCTTTCAGACTGCTCCAAAATAAATACATGAGGTTTTATTTTGGTTTGGCTTTTTTTTTAATAGATTTAATTACTTTCCTTAATTCTGTGGGGTTATTGATTCTCAAAGCTCACATGTAAAAAGTGTCATTGATCTGAATGATCTGGGACCCAGAGACAACTTTGATTTTACCAAATAGATTTCTGAAATCAATTTTTCAGAAAATAATACATTTCTGCAAAACCCTTACAAATGGAACCACTTCAGAATATTATTTACTACCATTCAATCCTACCTATCATTCATTGTTTGAAGTCTGAAACACATTTTCTTTTCCAAAAAAATAGCAAAACAGTTGGGGACAATGCCACAACAGATGTCCCTTGCTTCCTGATTATTTTGTAGAGTTTAATGCCTTTGTGCAAATTTATAAGTCCATTAACATATAGTGAAATCTCTCCATTCCAAAATTTAGTTCACCTCCCCAAATTTATTTGACATATCAATGCCATAGACTTTGTCTTGTGTTCTGCATATGAAAGTTTAATATTTATTTTAGGAGTTTTATAATAAACTTGTTTTTTTTTCTCTTTCCATCTGGAAAGCACATAATAAATTTTTCCAGAGGTTAAAAAGCCCTTGAAACTGAAGCACAAGGAGAACACAGAACACTGAGACAGTGAAAATCTCAATGGGATATAGAACACTACAGTATGCAAATCCATATGCCTTGATTTAAATAAGGTATTAGCATATTAGTTTGGCATAAGTATATAAATCAAAGAAATCTGACCCTTAACTTTACCTATTATCCTTGAATAGTACAGAAACAAAACAGATGCCCTTGCAATTCCCTTTCCCAATTCCCACATACACTTTACAAAAAGATAGAATTTTGTAAAGCAGTTAAATTTAAGACCATTCAGAGCTCAGCTTCCTGGGGCTAAGCTCTGCCAGATTTCAGAATTAAGCTCATTAAGTTGCTTGTAAAATCCCTTTTCTCCTCTAGTAGGGTGGTGGTGATAAATGGTTGTATCTGAGGAACTGCAAGTGCCTTTGATGGACAGCCTGCTTCAAATGAGTTGAAGTTTTCTCATTTTTTCCTTACCCTCCTGCCTGCTAGGGAGAATGGCATTACAAAGAAAGTGCCCTCTCCTACTATTTTTTCCCTTGTACAAACTCTTAGAAAGTGGCCTTAGTAATTTTTTCCTTTTCATTTTTATGCAGTATCAGATTAAAATTAAGAATCAGCATCCTTAAACTGAGAAAGATACATATGAAAGCATTGAAAAGATTATGTCAAAAAAACAAGTTTCACATTATTTATTTGAGCTAGAAATTTTCCTTTAACTACAAGTCAGAAAAATTCATATTCTCCATTCTGGACCCATGAAGTTAAATATTTTTTGGTAATTTTCACAGCATCTCCAAATGAATTTGCATATATATATACAATTTGCCCTTGAATACTATTTGTCTGTCAAGGTACTGAGTATGCTTGTACAATATATTTATTTGGACAGAAAAATCTACTTCACTTTCAAAGACATACTACACCTTGAATGAGGAGAAATTCCGAATATGAACTTTACAGAGAAAGTTTTGTTTTATGAAATTTTATAATGTACAAAACCAAAACTACCTCGTCGTCTTTTTTCCAGTACTGAAAATTCACAACATGAAAATCTGTTGCTGATATATTATAGCAAACTATGAAAAAAAGTCACACAACATGATTCCAATAATGTATTTGAAAAAAAAAAAAAAGCTTATTTTTTGGATTCCTATTTAAAATTATAACAATGGATGCAGGCTGATGGGACAGTGAAGTATTTGAAGATTCCAACTACCATCTGTCCATAATTTATTATCCATCTGATTGCAGGTTATTATTGTTTTCCTGCCATCATTAAACACTTGTTATTTATCTTGTTACACCACTTCTGCATTTAACATTGAGACCTTCACAGATTTGAGTGCTGTTTTCTCCAGTGACCTATAATTTATGTAAGTCCTTTTGGTGTCCTTCTATTCACCAGGCATCTAAAAGTGAATATTGCTCTAAGCTTAGATTCCTGGTTAATTAATTTCTACCTTCGATATCCCTGCATTGCAACCTTGGGTTATGAGTTTAAAGTAATAATTCACCATTGCATATATTTTGTGAAGTTAAATTCTACAAACTTCTCAGAGAGTCCAATTTCCATGCTACATTTAATAGCTGGTCCCTTAGAAATTAATCCCTTTCTATTTGTGATTTATTTTTACTTCTTCTGCTTAGTGACAAAAATGGATTTTGCCCCCGATCTGCTGTGACCTGGCTGCCTTTCCTGCAGTATTCTGTGTAAATGACGTGACTCCATCGGCTATTTTTTATTCCCTTTTGGAGTTTTAGATTACAATACAAGTTGAAATGTCATAGCTATGGGTGGCAAAAGTACATCAGCTCTTAACAGAGACTGTTAGCAGTGGCCAAGTTTGAAAAACCTAAACACTCCCCATACTTGTGCAGATATGAAATTCCTCATCAGTTCTTAGACACAGCATGTCCACATATGGCCCAAAATCCAGCTGTGCTACATTAGTACTTTCAGTAGCTCAGTAAGCTTTGTTTCCATGTTACTGAACGTATGCAAATAATTATGAATTCAAAGTAACCTGCTACTTTCCCCTTACTAGTCACATGTGCAGTAAAGGTGATCCATGAATGCTCTAGAAATTATTCTCTTTTGCTTATAATCAGCCTCCCTAAGTTTTCCATATCTATAATAAGGGCCATACTAAAGATCTGGATTTAAACTACTTCCACTACCTGTGAAAGTATTTTACTTTTCAAATTCAGTTTCATTTCATTTGAGATAAATACCAAAGCTACTGACTCCTCTAAGAGAATGGTGTACTAAGGAAAATTAATAAACTTTGGAATATTTTGTTTATATTTTTTAATTTAACTCAGAATACCACTACAAGTTGGACATCCTCACAGGTTTCCAGAGTCTCAAAAATTTATCTCATAGAGTGATTAATCTCATTTTTCACAGTTCACTACAGTTATTTCAATAAGGATAATACCACAATGGAGGAGACTTCTTTGTAATCTCCAAACCTTTGTTACTTTCAAGTCTAGCAAGTTTCTTGTTCCATTTTATAAACTAACACTTCTGTCTGTCAGCCCAGACCCTTTTCCTCAAGCTTTCCACTCTTTCCCTCTAGTTCTCAATTCCATACATCACTGCCACTCCTGACCTTCCTGTCCTCCTCTCCAACAAGGAAAACTATATCATTCTGCACCAACTTCAAACAACTAAACAAGAAAAAATTCTGACTTCAAAATGCAGCACATCAGTATGCTAACATTTTTGGAACACTAAATAGAAAAAGAATATAGTTGTATTTGTAGACTATTGATCTTCAGATTTTATTTCTTATCTACATTTTGCAAAAGTTAATTCTTTTTCATTTCATGGAAACAAATCTAGCTTTAGTCAGGATCCTAAGCATCACACTACAAAATATAATGAAAACTGGAAAAGATGTTCATCCATTAACTATCAAAGTACTGAGTTCAGCAGTCACTGGCGGGCATCCCAAGCTTAGTTTATTATTGTAAGGTAGGAAACTGGTTCTAAACAATTTATAACCTCTTGGAGCCAGTAGACATAATGAGAGTTCCCAAACCACCACACAGATTAATTCTTTAGATAAAAATGTAGTCCTTGTCTGCTGGTAAAGTTAGGCCATTTGGCAGCCAGGACTTCAAAAGCCGCAGAGACAGGAAAAGGTAAGAAAACTAACAGTAATCAAAATGTTACAGCATTTGGTTGTGGATCTCCATGCTCCTAAATTCTGGTTCCAAAATTAGCATAATTTTAAGCCAATATAAGGTATATTTCTACACCTAGGAACAACTTCTAACTACATAAGCTTAAACAGCTTTTGAAATTTTGATTCTTTTGCAACATATTACTTGTATATATGCATCATTTCTATCCTCTTACAGTGTGTAGAAAGCACACCAAGATCAACTGAGGTCAATGCAACAATGTATTGCAGTGATAATATGATGTCAGCTGATGAGAGCATTCATGGAGCACTGAACTAAAGACTGAAATATCCTGAAAATTTTTCACTGTTTGTCATAGAATCATAAAGTCATAGAAATAGTTTGGCCTGGAAGGGACCCTAAAGATCATATAGTAGGCAAGAACATTTCCACTAGAGCTCAAAGCTCCGTCCATCCTGGCCTTGAACTGTTCCAGGATAGGGCAGCTACAACTTCTCCAGGCAACTTGTTCCAGTGCCTTCTGGTTTCAGCTAGGGTAGAGTTAATTCCTTCTCAGTAGCTGTTACAGTGCTGTGTTTTGGATTCAGAATGAAAATGGTGCTCATAACACACTGATGTTTTGGTTTTTTGCTAAGTCGTGTTTATCCTAAGTTAAAGACTTTTTCCTTGTCTCTTGCTCTGCCAGTGAGGAGGTGTACAAAAGAAACTGGGTGGCAGCACAGCTGGGACAGGTGACATAAAATGACCAAAGGGAAATTCCACAACACACAATGTCATGCCCAGTATATAAACTGGGGGCAGTCATCCAGAAGAGGGGGCTGACCTAGGTTCAAGAAGGAGGGTCTGGCATCAGTGAGCAATTATATCATTTTTTTCCCATTTATAGAGGATTAACCCAGCTTGGTGTCATCCACAAACTTATTAAGGGTGAACTCAATCCCACTCACTCTCTCATGCAGAAATCTTTTATTTGATCTCTTTTTTCCCCTCATAATTCAATTTCTGCTTCCTCAGTCTAACCTGTCTATTATAGTCTGTATTTCTTTTGAAATGTTGAGGTTGTTTTCAGACATCCATCCTTGGGAAGGTTCAAGAATGCCTACTGACAGAGATTTTCACAGATCACAGATCAAAATTCAGAGATTTTCACAGAATGCTATAGCATTCACCATACTGAATTCTCATAATTTGCAAGACTACAAGTCAGTTGTTCTATTTTGAGAAGTACATAGCTGTGGGAATCCAAATACTATTTTGTTTGATGATATAAATTAAAATTGTATCATTTTAGCCAAGCGTTATGGAGCTATCTTATTTAACTTTTTTCTGTCATGCAATTTTTGGGCTATATTGTATAGGCTTCTTTCAGGTTGATTCAACACTTATTCAGCAACATAGTCCCATTTTATTCATCCATTAAGCTTCTTTGATTTGAAAGGACCTACTCAAGTAGTAAAGAATCTGACAGCAAAAGGGTTGCACTCTCCAGATCTTTGGCAAAGCTGTTTCAGTTTGATTTTTCTATAATGAAAAAACACATTCCTTCTGTGACACTTTAACTGATGGTATTTATTAGTGTGCTTCTACTTCATGCTACTCTGTGCAGTTGGGGAATACTTTATATTAATAACAATGATAATAATACAGAACGGTGTAGTGTGCTTGGAGATCCATATTATGTATTCTCTGGGAAACAAATTGTGGTCAGGATGGAGTCTCCCCTTAGAAAGCACTTGAGCAAATGGTGAAAAATGCTGCATTCTGGATATAAATACAAAGCAGGTGGATGGGGCAGCAGGAAGCCATATTGAGGAGAAATGGGCAGCTTCAGTCTCTCATTGCATATTCATCAACTCCACCTGTTTATGTAAATGACAGGCAGATTTTAATAAACAAATGGAAAGACTGACTTCTCATTAAAACAAAAATGCTGTTCTGAAGTTGTATATGAAATTTCCAGTTGTTACTGGTAAAGATCTCTTGTATACGTACAAAACATTTATTTTGAGAAGAAGCAGCGTGACTGCATTGTTAAGGTAATCACTAAGCTATGGAAATAGTACTCTGCTGAAGCCTAGTTAAAGATCCTGTTGCTTTTTACTCTTGGCACATTTCTCCCTTCCTTTTGCCAGGGGCAATCTGTGCTGAAATTTAGTAGAGGTGATGATATTTAACTTGTTACTACCAGTGATCTGATTCCCTTTCAAGTCTTTCCTAATCTGCATATTCACTGCATAAGCTGTATTCTTCCTGGCACAAACTTTTAGAGCAGCTGAAGCACTGGCTTCCTGAGTGCTGATTTCTCAGATTAGATTTAACTGTGCTCTGTTTACATTTAGAGTTACGCTCTATCATTTGTCAATTAAACCAGCAGACATGGATTAGAACTCTGTATATATGTCAATTTATCCACACAGTACAGCCATTTTCTTTGTCAGCTACTAGGTAGTATATTCCATTACTCACCTCAAACACCTGCTTTGCCAGTTAATCAGACAGTCATTTTATATTAGTTCTTCAGCCACAGACAGTACTTTCAACTTTAGTTAATCCACGTTGTTCGCTTAGAAATTTTTCTAGTAGCAGATCCTAGGGTTTTCTTGGAGATTTATTCCACACCTAATTAAGATGTTTTATGATTCATTTCTCAAGGCTGAAACACAAACAGCTCTATATCAAAGATACCTTCTGGGGGAAAGTGAGGCCAAATTCCACTTACTCAGCTGAAAGAATGACTTACTAGTAACTTGGTCTGGCAGAGAGATAAAATGGGCTTAATTCTCTCAGAGTCTGGAATCAAGTGTTTCTGTTGTTTGGAGGCATGTTATTAATCACCCTAAATCAGTAATATTTTTAAAAAAAGTATATAAGTCATCTTAAAAACCCTCAAATGAAACCACAAATAAAAGGACTACAAAAAATTTGTCTTTTCAGATTGGTCTTCTAGCCAAGAATTAGATACTTCACTGTGTGGTAAGGCATTAAACTACAGTCCTGAAGTCAGTTCTAATCCCATCCGTGTGCCAGCCTTACCTGACCCATCCCAAATAAATTGTACCACCCAGTCTCTTGCTTCATAAATGAATTACATGACTGAAGAAGTAAGATCACTTTGCACAACTGGGCAATTTCTTACATATTTGAGAAGGAATTCAAACATGCAGCATCAGAAGAAGGAAGAGTTAATACTAGAAGAAGGAAAATACATTTATTCTGCCCCCACAGGCAGATACACTCAAGGACAGGCGAAGTTTTTGTAGAAATTTGCTGCTCTCTAAAACAGGAAAGCATCAGTTTTTTCTTAAATGCCACTAAAATTATAGGTGACCCCTTGAATAAAGCATATATTTTGTCATTTACAGAAGCTCTATCAATTATCCAGATAAAAATAATCAGTGAGCACTAGGGGTGGGATTCCTTTTGATATAAATTTTTCCAATAACTTATTTCTTGTTAGCGCTGACGTTATGACATTTTCACCAAAACTCTCTATTTCAATTTCTGCTTGAGGTCTAAAGCAGAAGAAATGTCACTGTTTCTACCATTTCTACCATCTATTCACTGGACATGCAAATTAAGCATATTCATGTTTTCCTCCATCATTTCTGAAACAGTCTCACAGAACTTCATTTTCTGGCCAGTACAGAAACAGAAAAGTTGCCCACAGGCAGGGTCAGTTTGGAAGGGAAGACAGTGGTGGTTTGGTTCAACCTCCCTGCTCGAGAAGGGTCATCCTAGAGCACATTGCACAGGACTGGATCCACACATTTCCTGAATAATTCCTCTGAGGGAGACTTCACACCCTCTCTGGGCAACCTGTCCCAGTACTCAGACACTCACATAGTAATGAAATCCTTCCTCATTCTCTCTTCAAGGTGGAACTACCTATACATCAGTTTCTGGCCATTGCTTCTTGTCTTATTCCTTGGCACCACCAAGATCTTGGCTGCATTCTCTTGGCAGCTTCCCTTCAAATACTTACACACATTACACACAAGGGGTCACCTCTCAGTCATCACTTCTTGAGACAGAACTGATCCAATTCTCTCAGCCTTTCCTCACAAGAGATGTTCTCCAGTCTCTGAATCATCTTTGTTGTCCTCAACTGGCGTTGCTCCTGGAGCTCCATGTCTCTCATTTA
The DNA here is from genome assembly GCA_013399455.1 of Anthoscopus minutus. Taxonomy (NCBI): domain Eukaryota; kingdom Metazoa; phylum Chordata; class Aves; order Passeriformes; family Paridae; genus Anthoscopus; species Anthoscopus minutus. Next base: position 639 of record VWYI01049632.1, on the reverse strand, counting down.
GAGGAGCCCAGAATTAGACACAGCACTCCAGATGTGGCCTTGCTAGGGCTGGGTAGAGAGGGAGGATTACCTCTTGCATTCATTGGCATCATGATTGCATTTTCTCCACAGTAAGCAATCTTTGCCACTATTGATGACCTGAGAAGTTTAACCCTTCTGAGCTCACATAAGTGGCAGGCAGCTGTAAGCATGTCTCTGTTAGCCATGCAAACCAGACACACCTGCCAATACCATGCATACCCATGTAACTTTGCCTGTGGTAAGACAAGGAATTCTGGATACTGGGAGTTTTGATCGTTTAAAAACAGACATTATCAGACCAACTACCTTCTGTAATTTGCAATGTGTTTATATTATTACTTGTCAAAAGCCAATTTTTATATGGAAATATTTCTATACTCTCAAGACTAATCTACTAC